>KZ112568.1:0-113339 GCA_002120305.1 Hypoxylon sp. CO27-5 | reverse complement strand
AACGCACGGGCCAATATGCGACCGGTGGTTTACTTTCCTATTTGGGCGACTTTTTCGCCTAATCGGGAAGCCATTCCTTATAAATTTATGACACAATAACCCTTCGTAAACTCAGGGCATACCATTAATAGGTATCCTTCGTTCATCAACCTAATAAAGTGCGTAGCCCTACATAAGAGATTTTATACGTCTATCAAACTGGAATTCCTGAATGTCCAAAATCAGAGGCTATGAATAGACCTCTCTTTTCCATCCACCTTCGCCTTCAAAAATCTCCCCAACAGCTTTTGAGACTACGAGCAAGTGTCTGTCGTGGTGTCTTGGCGCAACCAACGATAAGCCAATCGGCAATCCGTTCTCGCCTTTGAAGCCTGGAATGTTGGAGACAGGTGTATGAAGAGCCTGAAGATGTAAAATTAGACCCATATCCTCAAACCCCAGAGATTGTGGCTTACCGTCCAGATAGCATTGAAAGCCGGACTTCCAGTCGACTCAATTCCCACAGGAGCCTCATCCACAACGCTTGGTGTAAGAATAGCGACATATTCACTAGCGATCGCATCAATCTTGGGCCTCAACGCGGCTATTCCGTCAAACGCTTCAAGCTGAGCTGCTCGTGATATCTTGTTGACATTCTCGACATGGTTAGCTAGGAAAGGCGACAACTTGTCCTTCGCGATGCGATATTCGGGCAGGAATGTGGATCTTCCATCGCTATGAAGCACGATGCTATGCCATTCTGGCAATTTGTCGAATTCTGGGGGTAGTTCAATTTCTTCAACCTCTGCGCCATGCTCTCTTAGAAGCTTCGCCCCGGTTTCTAATGCCGCAATCGTACCAGGTCCCGCCTGAGGCCACACCATCGTCTTTAACAGTGCGAACTTTGACCCTTTCACGGAGAAGTCTTCCTGTGGAGGTACATCGTCCTCAAGCGCGAAGACATCTGAAAGCAGCTGCAAATCCTCCACACTCCGCGCAAAGAAGCCAATAGTGTCGAGGATAAGCGAGTAGACCTTCAGGCCCTCGCGACTTATGGCGTTCCATGTCGGCTTGAAGGCATAGATCCCGTTGTACGAGCCTGGACGGATGGTGCTTCCACCTGTCTGCGTGCCTAGTCCGATAGGCGCTTGGAAATCGCCTACCGCTGCCGCTGATCCGGATGATGAACCGCCCGGAGTCCGTGTCGGATCATGTGGATTTCGCGTTTTCGGCCCGTGCGTGGTAGATGCGAACTCCGTCGTGGTTGTCTTGCCTGTCCGAATTCAATATTCATGTACTTCTTGATTTTTCTTTTTCAATGGTGATGTCTCACCTAGGATCAAAGCCCCAGCATGACGTAGCGTTATTATACATGCCGCGTCAACCTTCGGTTCATCGCCCTCGTAGATTGGAGAGTTGTGTTGCGTTGGCATATCTATGAAGAATCAGCATTCTCATGTTAGAGAAAAAAGGAAGAGGAATCAGAGAAACCTTTAGTATACATGATATCTTTAACTGCGACAGCCACTCCATGTAAGGGGCCTCGCTTTTCAGGTGGGATGGAATCGAGCTGTCTCGCCTGTTGAATTACATATTCGGGGTCGAGATAAGCCCAAGCTTTGACGGCCGCGTCTCTCGTCTCGATTCGCGAAAGTAATGAGCGAGCATACTCTTCCACCGTTAACGAGCCTCCCTTGAATTTATCAAGGGCTTGCGTTGCCGTCAACTGGTAAAGCTCCATCTGACGGGTTAAACGAATTAAGTAGGTAGTCAAGCTTCAGATATGACCCGGTTTAGCCCAGAAGTTATATTCATCTCGTGTCTCATCTAACGCTCAACAACTCAGGTACTTTCCTCTCGCATTAGCAGGTATCAATGGCAATATCGTTTTGCGAGCACGTCGTCAATGTTAACTTGACATATTGGTTTCCCCACCCGGCCGGAATCGGAGTAGACGGGGCATTTAGATCGGAATAGTTGCCCCCACATATAGCCGGATATGTCCAGATATATCCGTCGGTAGTACTTGTAGAGCCGCCTGCTACTAGTAGGAATGAAGAAAAGAAATAATAATAAAAAATAAGCTTTTCTAACGTGAGTCCGTTTAAGTAACCTGCTTGCCACGAAATGGAGCTTGTAAAGAAAATGGGGGATTATGATAATGTTATTACTCGGATAAAACACCTAACCTCTCAACCGGTTAAGTCTCTACCTAGTCGGATCCTTGGCACGGTAGTGGGTTATAAAATCTCTACGGCATGAACCAAGTTCAAGAGATATTGTCTTAGATGCCTTGAAGACACTAGGTACCTAAAGTTTGGTGCTCCGCCTAAATAGGTAGGGGTTGTCAGTTGGTTACAGAGCAAACCTGAACGAATTCTTTCGGTCCTTCATTACGCTGATATATGTTCTTTGAGGTATCTCAGGGCTTCTTCCTCATGAGATTCATAATCGATGGCATCAATACATTCCCATCTTGATGCCAAGGAGCCCCTGAACTTGTTCACGTCTAAGCGGATCTCTTCATTTTGTCCGCAGAAGATCAACCCCGTCTCCCTGCTGGAATGAATAATCCGTTCACATCTGTAACGTCTAACAGCGTCAAATGCCCTGAATACCGCGCCGATCTCCTTGGACGATTCGATATTAGCGAAGAGCTTTCTCAAAACCATAGCATCTTCGATTGCCATCCCAGCACCAAACCCTTGCCATGGCGTCATAGCATGGGCTGCATCTCCGACAATGCATACATTGCCTTTTGCATAGGAGGAGGTTGACTTGTGTTCCCACTGAGAATAGCCCTGGGGATCCGGTTGGTCCAATGTGAGCTTGTTAAGTATCAGTACCCTAGAACGAGGAGCCATTACGGCAAGAGTGGTATCTATGAAGTCTTACGTCTATTACACCCTTTGCAATAGGGCCACCGAGCCAGCTGCTCAAGGTTTTGGTTAGGCTTTCTCTAGTGAGTGAACGCTTTCTATCTTTTGGGGGATCGGTCTCGAAGGCTGATATGACGCATTGTACCATCGTTCGATTCTCCAGAATATCGTGCATGATAAATGCCCCGCTACCTTAGGTACCCATCCAAATTGCCGGTCGAGTTCAAAATACTCGGCTCCGAGTTTAGATTTTGCTTTTTCGTAAGGAACCAAGATCCTGCTATCCCAAAAGCCAGCTGGAGTAGCCGACCATTCTTCAGCCGCCGCGTCTTGTAGGACATGCTTGCGGACATTGCTGGATATGCCGTCCGCTCCAATGACGGCATCGTATATGCAGGTGGAACCATCTTCAAAAGAGATCTGCACACATTCAGCAGTGGGAGATATGGTCGTGAGTTTCTTGTTGGTATGAAGAAGCTCCCGAGGTATCGAAGCGAGGAGCTCACGTAATAGTGAAGCGCGGTGCATGACGAGCCCTGGATTGCCTCCTTGTCCCATGTCAAGAATGACAGTGCCCGCCTCTGGACCTGAGCCCTGAGAAGCATTAGAATATGATCACATTTCATTTTCCTTTCTTTCACTTACGACGACAAGCCGAGTCGAGTTCATAGAGACAGCACCAGCTTTTTGTAAGATCCCCATTGCAGAGGGGATCGCTCGTTGTAAGCTTTTCTGAGCAGTGCTCGTTAAGACCACTGCAGCACCGCGTTCTGAAAACTCTGGAGCAGACTCGTATATTTCGATATGTACGTGTGGAACTTGAAGGAGAGCATTCGCCAGAACGGCGCCGGCGAGGCCGCCGCCAATTAGTGCAATCCGAATCGGAGTAGAAGCCATTTTCAATGAGTTGATATTAGTGAAACTCTACCTTGAAAGGCGAGGAATAAGTGGGTGAAGTTGGAAATGGTATTATCTAGGTACCTACGTAAGGGCTAGTCTAGGGATGAAAAGAATAGAGCCCTGTTCTGTCAATCCACAAACATATTATGCAGTCCTACATCCATTGTACCTCCTACTCAGTCGGTACGTACCTGTGACCTCTAATCTAAAGAATAGATTTTACTTGTCAAGGGTAGATGACTAACCGAATGTCTCCAGTACTAAATCGATCAAACCCGGTTGTTTGGAACCTCTTGTATTTAACCCTCCAGAGAATGTGGGGTAACCCATTGTGTTCCACGGGGCTAGGACGGAGTACTTTGCCGTAGACAGCATCTATAATACTAGATAGCCGTAATAGCATTTGGAAATATGGTACAACCTCTACAAAATACTGACTAGGCATAACCAGGCTGCCTATTAGATACCTTCATATACCCCAAGAAAGTAAAGTCCGATGCTAAGTAGATATTATTGCGTGAATTATAAGGCTGGAACGTGAACTCAAGAGCCTATGTAGGCTACCTAGGTATTTACCACTACCTTCAATGTTGTTCGAAGTTCAGCTGAGGCATTTACCAATATTTCTCTATATAGCTCATGTACAATTTCTTGGCGTACATAAGGTTCCTTTAGGATTTATTTTTCGTTCACTTGCCTTTTCGGTATGTAATTAGCCTTAGAAGTAGACTCAATTATTCAGGTGTGAATGTGTACAGTACATAATTTCAAGCCTCTAACGTATCATTTGGAGGCTATAAGGCAAAATGGTAACCCCTTGTCCCCAAGTGCCTAAGTGGTTACTATGCGCGACCCATACCAAATCGACCAAAATTTTGTCTATAATTCTTGATTGTGTCCCCGTCCCTGTCTGCCTCTTGGTTCTTGGCTAGTTTTTGTTGCTTCCTAAGCAGGAGACATCGCACCAACATATCAACATACTTCTTTAAGTATAAGAAAGTAAGAGGGTGGAATACTAGCTTGCTAACGAATCGGTGGTCAGAAATCTCTCTTTTGAGCAAAAGGAGACGACCTTCCCATCACTTAACATCAATGACGTCTGTCTAGTGGCTGGTTTCATGAAACGAGATTCGAATTATACTGCGCTGGAACAATTCCCTTTTCTTCTTAGAATGATATCTACCTTGACCTAGTACGAGTCTATTGTTCTAGAGCTATTTTTGCTTACCTACCTACCTAGGTATCTACCATTACTCGCGATGCACGGACCATAATAATTACGACCTTGCAGCCTCACTATTCTGTATTACTCTTACCCCCACGCCCGCGTCTAGGTTACGTCATTATATCAGCTTGGCTGCTATGAAACATTCTTAACTCGAAGTAGCCCTGCTCTTCTTGTCTTGAAAAATGCGGTTGGAAGTTTGACCAATCATATACCTAAGTCTACAACCTTACCCTTACTATTTCAGATTATCATTGGACACTGCATGCTCACCGAAGAGGACAGGATGTAGGTACCTTTACCCCTCAGGCTGAGATGGTAGATATTTTCAAACAAGGGGTCCAGACTACGCGTATAGTGTTAGACAAGATGGACTAGATTACTAACAAGTTCTCTAGGTGTTATAAAATGGCTTTCGCCGAGTCTACCCGGGCACACGGTGCCTGCACACAGATATATCGGCTTGATTCACCGCCGATCTCGATTTGAAGCTTTTCACGGTACATTCTCTCTCCAAAATGTTGGGACACTGTGGAAGTATCCAGTTGTGTGACTCGGCGGGCCGGAATTGCCCAAAGTTCTCAACTATTTCCCTTGAAGGCCTATTCGGCACTATTTACAGCGAGCCTAGTTGAGTCTATGGATGAGGAGACTCGGCCTTTTTTACGACATTACCGAACCATGATCTACCCTAGGACTTGTTAAGGTCCATGCATTCTACTTGGCTTCAGGCCTACTATAATGCCGTTTACTTCACGACTGGATTGCAAGTCGGCGGTAAGTTCTATCTCGTTTGAGTTGTGGTGTATCTTGTATATCATTTCAACAGCCTACTGGTAATTTCGTCGCCAAGCTCACTGAGAAGTATCACGACTGAAGTTATGTCTTGTATTTTGAGGTTATCTGAATTGCTATCCCCCTTTCTAATTACACGCATTGTTATAATTGTGATATGGATGCTGACGCGAGGCATATAATCTGCCAATAGGGCCATCGAGGAGGCTAGAATTTTATAAGCCTAATCATGCATGTGGGCGGAGAAAGGATCACACATGCAGGCGTAGCTTTAGGGAATCATGTCTGGGGTAACACTTAAAGTCAGTCAGCCGTCTTACTTACAAGACGAGAAAATCATGACGGCTGCGGCCTGGCTAGAGTCTTCACTGGTGTATTAGGATGTCAAGGCCGCGTTGATCGTTAACTCGTACGACGACATATCGGAGCTCTCACGCTAACCATACGATGCATCCCCACGCGATTCATCAAGTCGATTATTATTTGTTGCCTCCTAATGGTTATAGAAGGGTCCTATTCTATGGCGCTCGTCCGCTCTGATTGCCCGACGTTAAAAGGCCCCTTATATCTACCTCCTATTTAACGACTCGTCAACTACGGCATCTCTCAAGCGATTTCTACACACATCGTGCTCTCAGCCCACTTGCGCGGAAGGTCTACCGAATATCGAGCATCGACACACTCGACACCCATTGATGTATCTACGCTGCCCATTACTCAGTTTCACTTCTTAGAAACCATGCCCATCAATTCGAACAAAGCCACTTATAACGGGTAGGTTATCTCAGATTACCGAAAAGGGATTTATTATGTGGTATGATCTCTAACAAGTAGGGTTATCACCTTGCTAGTGCAACACCGCCAAAGCCGAAGCATCATTTTTCCCGCAACTCACCTACTTCTCATCCTGCCGATGATGCGAGCCTCAGGAACTACCGCCTTGATAGATACAACAATGGACCCAACAGCGTCCTCCTTCTGGACATTCAGACGCGCAAACCCGGCGATATCCAGGCGGCACACCAAGCCCAAGTAGTTGCTGAGCTGAATGTCATACTATCTCGTCTCGGTTAATCACTTGGTGGGAATCGTCGGCGATATGTATCAAGGGGCTATGTTGCCACGTGGATTAGGTCTGTGCGGATCGGAGATTTGAAATTAGCGTGGAATTAAACATGAATTGGGCTTCCATGAGAACTTGGGGTAAAGTATGTAGTTGAAAGGTCTCGTTAGAAATTACCAGCCTTACATGATTTAGGTACCTAGGTGCACAAGGCTCCGAGATCGGCTACAACTGCTTCATGCCATAACAGGCAGGCACAATTATGTACATCGTTCCTCTCCAACACAAAGTCTAACTCGCAATTTTGTATAACTTCCGTTTGAGAGACTTAAGTCTAGTCATTGTTTAACTAGGGGAGGTAGTGGCGCTATCCTACGGCTTACCGACGTTCCTACCCCTTAACTTCCTAAAATATGAATTATGGGCCTAGGATGAGTGATTTTTAGTATAAGACTGATCTAGTAAGGTTCGTTTAAATCTCCTAGTAGCGAATTTGCTGTGCGAATCGCCAAGAACAGCTCTAATCAGGCAGCTGTCAGACTACGTACGATGTTGGGCGATCTCCGGTCTCCCCCACATTTCTCTCCGTTCCCCGGTAATTCCAAGACTGCCCCGCCCCGGCCCCTCCCCCACGTAAAACGTCTCCAGATGGCCTTAGAACAGGCAGGTCGGTAGATAGGTATTTAGTCATCCAGCGTGCTAAAGGCGTTAGGTACTTTTCCTCGAATAGCCGTAGACCATTTCGTTCAGCATCAATCCGAGTGTCACATACGAGGCGTTGTACGTGTAAGGCATGGAATCACACTTATGAAGCGTAGACGTTCTTATCTGGGTAAATTATGGACGTTGTAATATTAGTAGAACCCTACCTCATTAGGGGAGAGGTTTTGGTGCACCCGTTGTGGTAAACCAAACGACCGAAACAAAATTGAGAGAATTTCGATATTACATTCACTTCACCTACATACACATCGGACGTTTTGACCTTGATGCAAACCTTCTTAGAAGAGGGATGCTAAGGAAATAATGGCTAGGGTAGAAATGTAGGTCATTTTGGACTTTGTCTGCGCGGTGCGCATACCTCTAATATAGAAAGTATAGGCTGCACTAAACCGACGCTAAGAAACACAGCGGTGCTACATCGCTAAACGCAACATTGACTGCGTTATTTCATTCTAAATACCACAAGACCTACCTAAACGGAAAAATCAGACACATTGGATTCGCCATTAAATGGACACCTTATTACCTCAACTATAACACGGCGCCACACAACGTAGAGAAGTCAGAGCTGGCTAAGACCCGAACAGCATGCCGCGCTTACGCAGCGCATGGAGCGGGCGGGCCGAGCCGCTGGGATAGACTTCAAGTGGGGCGGCAAGATCGGACCCGACTGTCATGGTTATGACCCCCACTAGACCCATATATATTAGTGGAGACACATAGATATTCCTTTAGCCAGCTCTAAGCTACCATCTTTTCCATTCTTAAAGAATATAATAATTCTTAATACTTTAATATATATTATCTTATATTAATAACTTCATTTCTTTTCTAATTTATAAGCTTATTTTTAATTTATTTTTAAAAAACTATTTCTTTTCCTTAATATTTAATTAGTAAATTATTTATTTTTACTTATTATTTCTTTAATAATTATATAAATGATTAAGTTATTACTTATTAATTATATAAATAATTAATAATCCTTTTTATATTAATTTAAAATAAGCTTTTTATTCCTTAATTTTATAACTTTATATTTATAATTAATCTTATAATTTTTTAATATTAATATTTTTAACTTATTATTTTAATAATTTATATTTCTTATTAATATATTTTATATATATTTATATTATTAATAGCTAATATATAACTTTTAATTTATTAATTAATTTAATTCTTTAAGATTTTTTATTATAATATAATAAATATTAAATTATATAATCTTACTTTTATTAAAATTATTTTTACCAGTTTAAAAGCTTTATTAAATTATCTTAATATTATTAAATACCTTATTAAATAAATAAAATTAAAAATAAAATTTAAGAAAACCTTTTTAAAGTAATAATATATCAAATATATTTAATTACATTTACCTATTATCCCTAAGGATTTAAATAAAGATTTTTTACCTTTTTTTTTTTATTTTTAACCTATTTATTTTTATATTCTTTTATATTTACTAATTTAACCTATTAATATTTTAATTTAAGTATTTATAATTTATAAATTTATTAATTACTTATTACTATAATAATAATAATCTTAAAATTTTTTAAAAAATTATTTAATTCTTTAATTTATAATCTTTTATTATATAATATTTTTATATTCCTTATTTTAACAATTTTTTATTAATTAATTATTATTTATTTTTAATATTAAGATTTAATTTTTTAAAATTAAATTTTAAAAATATTAAACCTTTTTTTATTTTTAATCCCTTTCCTTATTTATTTATTAATATTTTTAAATTTAATTTTATATATTTACTTATAAAGTTTTATATTAACTTTTTAAAGACATTACTAACTAATATTATTAAGCCTTTTAATTTTATTTTTTAAGTAAACTTACCATTATTTTTATTAATAAAAATAAGTTATATTAATATTTATTATATTATTTACTTTAAATTATTATTTTATACTTTATTAATAATAATAATAAATAATATTATTACTTTAAGTAATAATGTTAGTAATAATAATCTTTAAAACCTTTTTAATAATAACCTTTTAAATCTTTTAATTCCTTTAAATCTTAATAATATTACTTTAATATTTTAAATTATTATTAATATTATTACTTAAGCCTTTATTTAAACTTATACTACCTTTAATTCTACTCTTTTAATTATAATACGAAAAATATTATTAACGTTAGAAATAATTGGATTTTTTAATCTTTATAAAAAAGATTTTAAATAAATTAATATTATCTTTTTTAATAAATATATAATTTATATAAATATTTTTATCTTTATTAATTATTTTAAAGAAATTGTTGTAATTTATGGTAATAACCTTGTTAAGATAATTTAAATTATTTATCTTTAATATACCACTTAATAATGACTTTTTAAACTTATTTAAGATAATTAGGATATTTTATAAATAAATATTATTTAATATATTTATAAAAAATTGATTTAATAATTTAAAAAGATATTAAATAAAGCTTTTTAAGATTTATATTTAAAATATTTTATTATTATTAATATTAAGAATAATTATCATTTATATCCCTTTATTAATAACATTATTTATAATATTAAATCACTAAATCTTTTCTTATAAAATTAATTTAAATATATATTTAAAGTTTTTAATTAAAAAATTTAAACCTAATTAAAAAAATCTAATATAACTATTATATTATAAGCATTTATAAAATAATTTAATAATTATAAAAATATTTTATAAATTAAAGCCTTAATATTACTTACTTATTCATTAATTATTATAAATTAACCTACTTATAATAATAAGCTTAATAATTTATTCCTTAAATTATAGCTTTAATTTTAAAATTATATTAATTATTTATTTAATTAATAACATTATAATAGTTATAATAACTATATTAACCATAATAATAATTAATAATATTAGTAATACCAATAATATTAACTATATAATTGCTTATATTAATTAATAAATTTATAATTTTATTAATAAAATTATTAGCTATATAATAATTAGTAAAATATATAGCTAAATACTTAGAATTAATTAATAATGCTATATAATAATAAATATAATTATAATAATAACTAATTTTAAACTTTAGGTTAACCTTTTTAATATGGTAATTGGAATAATAATAGGAACTATGTTAAAGCTTATTTTATAAATATTAATAATAATTAGGAATTTTAATTTTAAGAATAAAAACTTTTAGGTTTTTAATTAAAAAATTTTATTAATTATAATAATTTAATTAGAGATATTTATATTTTTAAAAACTTTAAATTACCTTAAACTAATAATATTATAAAGTTAAACTTTAATAATAAAGTTATTAACTTTATATTTATACCTTTATATTATTATTATTTCATTTATTAATTTTATAATTAATATTTTTTAAGTTATAATTATTTATTTATATATATTTATTATAATTATATTTCCTTAATAATAATAGCCAATAATTTTTTAACATTAATAACACTTTTTATACGCTAACCTTATAGCTATAATAATAATTTACTTATAGCTATTATAGATATTAATATTAAATATTTAAATATTATATTTAAAATAAACCTTATTTATACTAAGATATATTATATTAACAATTATATATATATATTAATAGTTTTAAATAAATAATTAATTTTATATATTAACCTTATAAATTTATTTAAATATCCCCTAATATTAAAGTTAAATTACCCTATTATAAGCTTTAATATTAATTTTAAACCTAATATTAGTATAAAATTTACATATAAATTTAAGACATATTTAAAATTTTTTATTATAACTTTTTTAAACTTTAAATATAAAGAAGATATATATAAAAATACTAATTATACTTAAATATTAACTAATAAAAATTAAATCTTTAAGCACTATTTAATAACGGAAATATACAAATAATTAGCCTTTATAATTATTTATAAAATCTTAAAAAATTAAATTATTATAATTAAATATATTATTATTTACTTTTACTTTAAAAAATTACATAATAAACATTTTGCCATTACTATATTTTTACACAAAGTAATCTTAGTTTTAAATCTTACTACTTATATACTTTTAAGTATAAATATTTTTAACGCTAAACACATTAATATTTTTATATTACAAAGGATTATTATTATTTAATTATATAAGGTTATAATCCTTATTATAATAATATTAAATTATTATTTATAAAAATAAGTTTATATTAACATTACTTACAATATAATAATTACCCCTTATTTTTAATACTTTTTAAATATTATCCATATTATTTACTTTAGCTAAGATTTAATATTTAAACCTATAAATAATAATATTTCTTATTTTACTTTATTAATAAATAATTAAATAAAATAAATTATTATATAAAATAATATTTTATCCCTTATTTTCCTTTTTAAAAATACATTAATAAATTATCTTATTCTAATAAATTAAGGCATTTATAAATATTATATTAACAATAATAAAGCAATTAAGCTCACATTTTATAAACCTTATTTAAAAGAATTTAAAAAACATTTATTTAAAATATTAACAAACTTTATTATATTATATATATTAAAATTTAATAAATACCCTAATAATATAACCATTTATAATAATCCCTAAAATCTTAAGATTTTTTAACACATTCACTCCCTAATTATTAAATATATTAATATCTTTAAAAATAAAGGCTTTATTAATATACCTAAAAATTAATTAATAAAGTTTTACTTTAAATTAAGTTAAGAAAAGTTAATTTTAAAAAAATATTATTATTACCTTATTAATATTAAAAATTAAGAAATTATTAACAAAATTATTAAAAAATTAAAAAATAAAGATTATTTATATTATATTAAAAACCTAATCCTATATTTTATACCTATTTTTATTATTTAATAAATGGTATTTAACCCTAATTTTAAACTAAATCCATTTAAAAAGCTTAAACTTATACATAAAGGTTAAATAATTATTAATATAAAATTATTTAATATAATAAATATAAATAATATATACTTAATAAAATTATAAGAATAAATATTAACAAAGATTAATAATATATCTTTTATTACTATCCTTAATATTATATCATTTTATTATTAATAATATATATATTTATTTATATATTAAGCCTTAATTATTATTATTGCTTATAAATAATTTACCTTTAATTATCTTATTATAGGTTATAAAAATAGTAATGTTTATGTTTAATATTAAATAAATATTATTTTTAAATTAATTAAGTTTACTAATGCTTATTATAATAATTTTTGTATTACTTTTATTATTCTTAAAAATTATATATAAAATTTTATTTAAATCTTTATTATATTAAAAAAGAAAAATATTTTTATAAATACCTTTAAATCCTTTATTAAATTTCCTAATATTATTATTTTTAAAAAACTTATTAACTCCTTTAATTTATTTATAATAAAGGAGTACCTTATTATTATTAAAAAAATTAAATTTCTAATATTATTAAAAGATCTTAAATATTTTATTAGCCTTATTAATTATATATATAATAATATACCTTAATATATATAAATCGCTAAATCCTTAAAATATTATAAACTTATATTATTAAAAATAAACTTTCGCCAAGGAAAATTAAAATAAAAATATAAATATTAAATATTTAATATTATTATTAAAGTATTAATTAAGTTAAAAAAGACTTCTTTTATAAATATTAAAAACTTATTAACTAAATATATAATAATATATTACTTTAACCATAATTGCGTATTTTTCATTAATTTTAATATCTTTAAATTTAATATTAATATTATTATATATTATATTAAAGAAGATATTATTTTAAAAATAATAAAAGATAATAAGATTTTTACTTATTCTCCCCAAATAGTAATTAAATTAATTACCTTCTTATCGTAAGTTTTAACAATAATTAAAAAATAATATTAACCTATAAAAATAAAAATTTTAAGTTTTATTTAGATTTTATATAAGTATAAATATTGGCTTATTATCGCTAAATAAGTATATATTTTTATTAATCATTAAGCCATTTTTAAAATAATTAAATACTTAAATATTATTAACTTTATTATTTTAAGCAATAAAAATCTTTATCTTATTTAAGCTATAAAATATATATCCCATTTTAAATTTATTATACTTTATAAATTAAATAAATTATATATTATTCTTAATACTTTTTTATAATTATATATGTTAATAATAAATATTTTTAATAATATCCTAAGTAATTTTAATATTTTCCCTAATAATATTAATAAATAATAAATACTTTTTATCCTTATAAATAATAATTTATAAATATTATTTAAACTAGCCTTATTGGTAATTTATTTGGTTATTTAGCTTCTTAATAATTACTTTAATTTTTAATCTTTTGTAAGAAATATTTTCCTAATTTAAATTAATCCCTAATTTAAAGTTAAAATATAAGTAAAATATTTTAAAAATCTTAAGTGAAAGATAATCCTTAATATTATTAAAGTAAATAATTATTTAAATCCTTAAAATACTTTTAATCTCTTATATTATTTATATAATAATCTTTTTTAAAAAAAATTTAAGATCTTAAATAAACTTTATATTTTCCATATTTATTTTCCTAAAATCTTTAAACTTTTATATAGCTTTAATTATCTTAATTTTAATTATCTTTATAATTATTTAATTTAATTTATTATTAATAGAAAAGAATTTAACAAATATTTATACTTATGCTTTAAATATACCATTATATATTAATATAATTATTATTTATATGAATTACTTTAATCTATTATTAACCTTCCTTATCCTTTTTATACTATTATTATTAATATTACCTTTAGCCTCTTTAAAGCCTTAATAAATTATAACATCCTTAATATTTATATTAAAAAATTAATTAAAGTTATTAATCTCTTTGTTAATTAATATAATTGGATTAATAAATAATAAATAAAAGCCTTTTTTTATATCTTTTTAACTATAAACTAAAAACTTTTTAAAGTTTTAATATTTAATAAAGATTTAAAATTTCTTTTTACCTTTTAAAAAAGATTTTAAAAACTTTAAAATACTAAGCTCTTTTATATTATTATATATTATCCTTAAATTAATAAATAAATTAAGTAATATATCCTTTATATTAAATTTATATTATAATATTATTTTTATACTTTTAATAATAAAATATAATAAATTAAATATTTATTTAAATTTTAATATAAAATTAACTTTATATACTTATTTATAATAACAATAAATCTATTAAAAGCTTTTTATAACTTTATACTAAACTTTATTTTATATATATTTAAAGCTAAATAATAAACATTATTATTAAATAGCCTTAATATTTATAATATTATCACCTTAATATTAATAATATTAAAAAGATATTATAATTAATAACATTAACTAATATTTTTTTAAAAAAGATAATAAGTTCTTTTATATTTATATAAAGGCTATAATATTCCCATCGTTATTATCTTTAAGAAAAAGTTAAAATAATAATATATTAAATTTTTTAACATTATTAAACATATTAGCTAATTAATATATTATTTAAATTTTCCTACTTATTAATAAATCTATAATATTATCTTTATTAATTATTTTAAATTTACGCCCTTAATAAATATATTTAATTATTTTTTACCTTTTATTAAAAATATTAGCTTAAAATCTTATAAATAATAAATTATTAAAGTTAATATTATAAGAAAATAATATTTTATAAAATATATTAAATTAAAAAATAAATATATTAAATAATATATAAGATATTAACTAAGAAATAATATTAATTAATTATTAAAAAAATATAATATAAAATATAAATATTAAAAGATTATAATTTTTATACATTTATACTTTATCACTAAAATATTTATATATTTTAGCAATAAAGATATTACCATTTTTTATTAAGGATATTATTATAATTATAACCCCTATTAAACCTACATATATTAGTAAAGATATATAGATATTCCTCTAGCTAGCTCTAAGCTACCATCTTCTCCATTCTTAGAGAATATAATAATTCTTGGCACTTTGGTACACACCATCCTACATCGACACACGGCAAGCTCATCGGCTGGTCCGTCTAGGGCCAACTAAAGGCCCTGAAGTACACGATGCTGTGGTCGAGGGTCTATTCGATGCGTATAAAGTCCGGGAGCAGGAAATTTCGGAGCGCGAGGTTTTGAGGACCGTTGCAGTGCAAGCCGGTATAGACGGCGCTGAAGTGGATGTCTGGCTGAACTCTGACGCCGATGCAGATGTGGTCGACGAGGAGGAAGAGGAGAATAAGAGAAGGTTTTCTGGATTGGGAGTTCCAGCATTTATTATTCAGGACGTACATCGCCTTACTAGTGTGCAAGACACTACGGACCTGCTTGAAGTGTCCCGGGAAAGGGGATGAGAAGCTTGAAAATAGGATAATGTCCGAAAAGACTCCAAACCCCGACAGATTTGGAAGAGAACGCGGACTCCGCCGCACTGAGTCGAGAACACACTATGCTCTAGGTCTCGTCTGGATGATAAAATAGGACGGTATATAGAGACTCAGGGTAGTTGGACCTCGCAATGCAATGGCGTGTCTGTTCAAGCGGGCATAACTCAATCTCAACAAAATCCAGTGGCAGTCGAGTGAAGGGTGTAGCAGCGGGCTAGGAGAGATGCGCTGAGAAGCACTTAGGTACTAGCAGCACTAGGATTAGATCTGAAATACTTTGATCTCGGATTGGGTGGATAATGTCCCGGGTAAATGTGAAAGTTGGTGACCACGTCGAGGCTCTACCTAATCCCGGCGGTACGGAACGAATGGCCGCCAATTTAGGTAATTAATTCTACGATCTCAGGAGTTACCCCACCACATGGACGCATCCACCCTAGGCACCTCCACAGGCCGCTAATCTCGCTAACTATAGTGGTTCTGGCGCCGTGCGGGGAAGAGGTTAGCGCACTTCATCTTTCATCTCTCTCTAGATTTTCCGCCAACTAATTTTAGCCATTCTCGAACTTCCCCAACTCTATTACACCATGTCGCTACCGTCTGCCCTACGATGACCCCAATGCGGAGTATTTTAAAGTGCTATAGTCAGTTCAGGCACATCTCCACTTGGCAATTAGTACGATCTTGGGTGGTATTGGCGTGATTAAACGGTGGTACTCTAGTATGTAACGAGGACATGCGATCGAACTTTGCGGAAGTACAGGCGACTGTTCCGCCTTCACGATGGCAATATACCTTACAGCAAGCCAGGGTAGCTTGCTTTGACCTCGCTGAGCCCATGCAATTGCTACTCATATAATACTTGGTTGTTCCCATTCCGAATCCAAGATGTGGTTGCAATTTATCTATCCAGCGCGTGTTTGTGAGAAGCTGAGCGCGCCCTGAGCACTTAGTATTATTCGTTTAGTGCTCCTCATTCTCCACAGCACCGTCACAATCCTGTGGTGTCACCTAATAATGCAATTTCCGTCCTTAGGGCGTCACCTGCTCGCTGCGGTGACCGGATTGGCCCCGTTAGCAGCCGCTCTCGGACAGCAACAGATAATAAGCTTCGCCAGCAGTGAAGGGGCTTTTCAAGTAGCTGGCGGTCCGATTTCCCAACCCCAGATTCTCATTTCGAGTAATGACTACTGGGGTGTAATTCGAGCTGCGGGGGATCTTGCAAAGGACTTTGGGCGAGTGACAGGAACCAACTTCACCCTTAGCAATGGAGAAGCCGGAGCTGAGCCAGCAGCATACGAATATAGACCGATCACCCGAAACTATACACATGTAAGCGGGACTATCTATCATCATTTAACTCAAGCTACAATAAGGACATGAATCAGTACTCGAGGAGCTCTTGATACGAGGCACCTTTGTTTCTCGATCCATGCATACATAGTGATAAATATGAGACCCCGCTAAAGGCAGCCACTCACTAACATGCACTAGTACCAAGTCAACGATACACAATACTTTCGGGGCCCAGAGTATACTGATCCTTCAGCTGAAAACACGGTCATAATTGCTGGCACGCTAGGACATTCTAAGGCTATTGATGATCTTGTTACTGCTGGCAAGCTGAACGCTTCGGATATCGAAGGAAAGTGGGAGTCTTTTACAACCAAAATTGTCCAGGATCCTATACCTGGATGCTCAAAGGCTTTGGTAATAGCGGGCAGTGATCCCCGTGGAACTATTTTCGGGTTATACGACATCAGTGAACAAATCGGCGTTAGTCCATGGTATTGGTGGGCAGATGTTCGAATTAAGCAATCCAAGGAAATCTACGCTCTGCCAGACGGAAAAATTCAAGGACCTCCGTCAGTCAAATATCGTGGCTTTTTCATCAACGACGAGCAACCTGGCCTGTCAGGATGGGTACAGTGGAACTACCCGGATACGCCTTACGGGGTTGGATATAATGCCGATTTCTACTCAAACGTGTTCGAGCTCCTCCTTCGGTTACGGGCCAATTACCTGTGGCCGGCGCTCTGGGGAAGTATGTTCGAAGTTGATGACCCGGCAAACCAACCGCTTGCGGATGCATGGGAAATCGTGCTCGGAAGCTCGCATACGGAACCAATGATGCGTGCACAGAATGAGTTCGGCACATTCTACACGAGCAAAGGCCTCGGTCCCTGGGCATATAATCTAAATAACAAGACGATCGACGAATACTTCGTATATGGCGCGCAGCGAGCGAAGCCGTACGCTCGTAACAGCCTTTGGACTATGGGAATGCGTGGGACTGGAGACACTGCTATTGAGGGCCTGGGCGTAGAATTCATTGTTACCATGCTTGAGACTCTCGTCCACAACCAGCGCGCCATCCTTGAAGACGTGTTGGACGTCAAGGCTGAAGAGGTACCTCAGCTGTGGTGTCTCTACAAAGAGGTCATGTCGTACATCCTTCAGGGGCTAACGATACCCGATGACATTACTCTCCTATGGGCGGACGACAACTGGGGAAATGTTCGCAGAGTACCAATTGACAACGAGACGACTCGACCTGGGGGTGCCGGTGTTTACTACCATTTCGATTACGTCGGCGATACTAGAAACTACAAGTGGGTAAACACAATTCAACTAGAGAAGACCGCGGAACAGATGCAGCTTGCATATGCTCATGGTGCCGACCGGATATGGATCGTTAATATCGGAGACATAAAGCCACTTGAGATCCCGCTCACTCATTTCCTTGACACGGCATACGACGTCAACCAATGGGGAGTAGACGATGTTGGCAATTGGACTCTTGCTTGGGCAACTCGCGAATTTGGTTCGGGATATGCTGCAGCTATAACGGAAATCATGACACGCTTCGGTATGTCTGCCGCCAGAAGGAAATTCGAATTGGTGGAACCGTATGTCTATTCTGTCGTAAATTACAACGAAGGCGATGCGATCCTAGGCCAATGGCAGGGTCTAGTCGATGATGCCCAGGCAATCTACGACCAGTTAGATGAGGTGTATCAGCCAGCTTTCTTTGAGATGATTCTACATCCGATCCTTGGTGGTCAAATCATTCACCAGGTTCATATCGGCGCCGAAAAGAATATGGTCTACGCAAACCAGCACCGGAACTCAGCAAACGATCTCATCTCACAGGTATTATCTAGCTTCAATGCCGATGGGAGTCTTACGGCGAGATGGGATAGCTTACTTGATGGGAAGTGGAAGCATATGTTAGACCGTAGGTCGAATTGCGTCATCAACTACTTCGGAATTCCTTGCTAATTTTGTAGAAACGCACTTTGGATATGATGGTTACTGGCAACAACCAATGCGAAACGTTCTTCCGGCCATGGCCTACGTTCAGAGCGCGGTGTCTTCGATTGCGGGCAACGTAGGGATCGCCGTCGAGGGCCTAAACGCTAGTATTCCGGGCGACGATAAGTACCATGCCAACTCGGGGAACACGCTCGTACTTCCGCCGCTAGACCCTTACGGCCCGGTAACACGCTGGTTCGATGTATTCTCCCGAGGAACGTTAAATTGCGATTGGTCGGCGGAAATAGATCTTCCCTGGGTGAAGCTATCGCAATACAAAGGAACGGTCGGCCCGGATAATGGTACAGATTCCCGAGTGTTTATTTCGGTAGATTGGGCAAACGCACCGCAGATTGTGAACAACACGGTGGCCAATGTCAACTTTTCTACAGGATGCGGTCGCGAAGGCTTCTCGAATTTCTACGGCGCGCCCATCGTGCAACTTCCTATCAACCTTCGCAAGGTTCCGTCAAATTTTACTCAAGGCTTCGTTGAGTCCGACAAGCATGTCGCTATCGAAGGACCGAATTACCAGCGTATTTACAAACCGGATTCTGCGTCCGACTCAGAAATCACGTATCACACGCTGAAGAACTACGGGCGCACATTTGGTGGCGTTACCCTCTGGCCGCAGACCGCGCCACCTCAAACTACCGAGTCAGCTCCGGCTCTCGAATACGATTTATACTTATTCACCAACGTCTCGAAGGCCAACGTGACCCTATATCTCTCGCCAACGCAGAATTACCTATCCGATAAGACACCCCTGGAATTCGCCGTGTCTCTATTCCCAGCAGGTGCAGAGCAGGCTGAACCGCAAGTCGTACAATTCGTCGGCCAAAGCATCGGACAGGGTATGCCGCCCGGTTGGGGCCGCGCCGTAGCCGATTCTATCTGGGGTCTTGCGCCGACCCACAATACCACGACAACGTGGAATGTTGCTCAGGAAGGCGCATACACTCTCAGAGTCTGGGGGCTGGCGCCGAGTGTCATTGTGCAGAAGATTATCCTGGATCTAGGCGGTGTTCGACCTAGTTATCTGGGCCCGCCGGAGAATTTCCTTGTTGGGAGGGATGAGATTGGTGTGTATAATCAGACGAGCTTTGTTGATGCAACGAGGGGGGTTGGGAAGTATTAGAGGTACTAATGTGTAGAAAATATGTAATGTGAACTCCTAATTTACCCTCCTTTTCTTTACCCCACTTTGAAGATTCTAGCCAATTAGATATTAATATGACCGACCCCGCCGTTCCAACTGTGCTATGGAATATATAAACTTCACTTGCACCTCAACCAGCACGTACGACCATAAGATCTAGAGAACTCGGGATCCCGTCTGCTCTCCCCTTGATAAGCTGGATACTGCCAGATTAGTAGTTGGGTCGGTGACGACCAGCGAATCCCTGGTGTTGTACGTTCTGTTTTTGTTTTTGTTTTTTTGCTTAATATTTTTTTTAATAAATCTGAGGCGTCTATCCCGAGTCGTCCCCAGGAATAACTTCTATAGATTTTGCTGCCTTTAATTCCTCTCTTTTCACCCTCCCAGCTTCAGGTGGTACCATCGGTTCAGCGCAGAGTTGATCAAACGGCCCTCAATGGACAATAATTACTTATAGAAGATATCCACCCCTTGTGACTTTCTTAATAGTCTCTACTCAGTAACAGGAGAGAAACGCCTTCCGGTTATAATTAAGCCTCGGCCGCACCACAACTTTATATCTTTGATCGCTAGCGATGAAAGCCCCCCGAAGCATTTCCCACGTCCGCTCTTCTTGCTTTAGGTGAGCGCCTTCCTTGTCCTCGTCGGTATTCCATGCCCTCCACCCATTCTCTCTGTCGATCTTATATCTAACTACCATTGGCGGAGAGGCGGCATCGCTTTCTTCGCCCAGGGCCTTCAACGAGTCAAGGGCGAGCACCAATTCGTCATGTTCTCCGGACACGGTGCGACGGTACAGAATTCTCGGTCGGCGGCTAGGCGTCGAATTTGGGAAGAAGATGGGTTGTGTCAGTGTCTCCACTCGGTAAGATCCCGCGTCTAGCTCGCCAACCTTTGTATTATTACCATGAGCGAACCTCAACAGTTTGGGACGGTGATGAAAAGGTGGAAGGCATAAGTAAAGGTGGCTTGCGTCACAGTGCGAGACAACGTACGGTGGCCGAAGCCTGCTGACCGCCTCACCTATATGTTCGACGTGGCGCACGCTTCCGCATAGCGGGAGCACCTTAATATTCAACATCCGGAAGTCAAAAGTTGAGAGGAAGATATCGTATTTTGATCCCAAATACTTGTAGTCCTCAGTTTCATCCGCCAATACCACGAGAAGGTAGAGATAGTCACCACAGGGAGAAAAATGTGAATCTGTTGCTAGTCTTAGTATCAGGGACAAGAAAAAACTGACATTTGAGACTTACCCCGAATTGTGAGCGTCGCAGACTTGCTATCGTCGTGTTCCTCCTCAATTCGCAGACTTTTCACTTCACCAGAGTCAAAGTCGAGGATTTGAAGCTGTCCAGGGGACTCCGACCATACGACAATTTTCCGGTTGGGATGGAAGGCACAAGATACCTGCGACTTTGCGCCTGGGCCTCCTGTCCATGAAAATATGAGCGGTAGGCTTCCATTGCGCCGTATAACTAAACAATCGGAATCGCAAGCTTGCACTTCATCCTCACCATGACCTGAATCTGGAGCAGAAAGATCTGAATCGGTGTCGGAAATACTCGATGCAGTGTCGGAGATACCTGAGTCTGCCTCGGAGCTGTCGGCGATACGATCCAAACCATTTGATCCTGGCTTGGATTCATGGGTCGGTTCCGTGCCTATCGTTTGTAAATCGTCAATCTTGACGTAAGTGAGATGCAACCCGACGTCTGAGCGACACGTCTGAGTTGGTCTTTGTTCTATGACCATTCTCCATTCTATCACTGACGGTCTCGTGTCGTCAAGTCCCTTAAGTTCGTCGCTATCACTACCCCATCTCCCTGCAAGGTTCTTCAGGTCAATCAACCACGCGCCCTGATTTTTACATAAGCCTGGGATGTAAGACTCGCCACTGGGGTGGAGCAATCGTTCAGGTCGCATCAGGGCTGATGAAGTGTCATGAAGTGTTTCTAATCTACGAATTTTACTAGAGTTCGTAGAAGTTTCAAGCAAATGATCTTCACCTCCTGCGCGATAGGTTACTCGAGTACGGAGCTCCGACTTGCAGAAGAAGACATCGGTAAGAGCAGGCATAGACGACCCATCAGGTAGCTGGACCACGAACCAACGGACCTTCTTGTTGGCCCAGGGCTTAACACCAGGGAGTAATTCACGGCCAGCATGGTCTAGTATGCAATGACTCCACGTTTCCGGAGAAGAAAGTAAGACCTCATGCCATTCACACGTATAAGCGTGTAACGTCTGGAGGATCTTGGGCCCTTCAGGCTTGTAATGGTCGATCCAGTCCGGCAGAAGGTCGCTTATGTGTTCATCCGCAGATAGCTCACCTTGCCCTTTCCCGACCCTGAACTCGCCGGTTTGCATAGGCTTATACCCAACAAATGTATGTGGACGGACCTTAGCCCGCACGGCTAAGTACAACCAAAATGATGGGCTCTGGGCGAAAGACTTGACATCCTCGAAAAGATTTCGGGAATGGTCAACGCACTGAAGATGTTCCAGCCAAAAGGATGCGGCGTACTTTAGAAACGCGTGTCCTTCGTCTTTGTCCAGCATCTGGTCCAGGTTATCTACTTTATGTTGGTACCTCTGGAATTTCAGATACTTCAAGCAGTGTTGCCCAATTTCCAGATTGCCTAGTTTCATATCGACGAAGAAGCATCGTAAATCATCTCTACTGATGCCGAGAGCTACTGGGTTCTCCTCCAGGAAATCGGGAAAAGATTTGTGGAAAAACGTTATGTGTTGGTCTCCTTCACCCGTGCCCTTGGGGCCCTCTAGTTGGATGAGAGAACCACAAATCGACTTAATACGCTCTAATTTTGGAACTCGGTCGGGTTGATGGTCGTCATAGGAAGGATCGATCATAATAGCCAGGGCATTAAGGAGTTGGTTGACGGTGAGAGTCTGAATAGCGCGGACCATGAAAACGAAAACGCGCCTTAGCATGTTAGTATCTTAACCTGCAATTTATTCAGCGGTTTTCAGCTTACCTTGCGAGTTGGCGATCAGAACGATTCATTCTAGCGATTCTCTCGAGACAGCGTATGTAGCAACCACTCATCCCTTCTGGGAGCCTCGCAAGCTCATCATGAATCTCACCAGAACACCCACGGTTTTCGTCATCGCAAAGAATCCCTATCATGAGCTTAGAATAAAGAAAATTGCCTCCGGATGCGGAAATCACGCGCTCGATACAGTTCGAGCAGAGCTTGAGCTGGATCTCGTCCCGCCGTGATTGTAGATATGTTCTGATATCCTTGGTGACGTTCTCTATCCGATGAGGAATTTCTAGAACGCCGATAGCTGCTATTTCTTTCAGAATCTCGGGGTCCTTTCGGCCGGTGAAGAACCACTTCGTCGAGCCATAACCCTCAAAATTGACAAGCCTCTGGAATAGTTTAACAGCAGAGCCAGGGTCGAGACACTCATCTAGTCCATCAACGATGATGTGGACCTTTGGCGTTTGATTCAGGAACAGTTCCACTAGCCTAACTGCAACGTCTTTGTCTTCGTCGCCCAGGTATTCGCGGTGACGCTTGACTTCGTTCTGGTACATCTCTGCTACGCCTCTGGGGATCTTGGCGCCTGATTCTTCCCTGATAGTCCACAGACGGAAGATTATCGAGCGAAGTGCACTGAGAGGCTTGCTTGTTGTGATATCATCGTAGCGGTACCGGAAATATATGGCCTTTTCGTCTTTAGCCGCTAAATGCCTAGCTATTACGACAGAAAGCGTTGTCTTGCCCGACCCAGGGGGTGCGCTGTACCATACTGTCGCCTTCTCTATTGATTCGTACCACTGCTTGAAGGTTGGATCATCGAAAATCCAAGAACAGGTTCCACTACATTCTTGGAGTTCCTGCAGGTCACTTTGCAGGTCTAATTTCGAGTGATCTTCAGTCCCCCTTATCCATTTTCTCACGTTCTTTTCGAAATTCGCTTACTAGCATGTCAGAGAAGTACTAACCAATCGAGAGTACCGAGGTTTTGATATCCATATTATAGATAACTCCTGGGGCGCGAGACTCACCTTCGTCAATGGAATTTTGGGCAAGCGAAACAATTCTCCCAGAGCGTCTATGCAGCGTCTCGGAGAATTCCTTCCATTCGGCGGCAATAGACTTAACGAGGCCGCCTGCTAGGATCCGTACAGCTAGAATCTAGTTAGAAAAAGTTACGGTCGGGTGATGCGACAGTACGTACTTTTCTTTCTGAGGGTTTGGTCTGCCCGGTGCCAGAAAGTGAGGATTTCGACGTAATCCCGGACAAGGAGAGAGTGAATGCTCTTATCCTTGGGATACCATAACGTATAGTTCGCATTGCGGACCAATGCAACTTGGATATCCTGCATAATTTCCACGAGTTTATCGAATGTCTCGTAATAGTTCTCTGCTTGCTTTAGTACGATGCGAATCGCAACGAAAGCAACCCCGGCTGCTCCAAATGAGGCCGCCTGGCCAATGTTAACAAACGACTCCATCCACATAGCAAGAGTGTTGACGAATGGATGGATCTTCTTGCAAAGGAGGAATGTTTTGCTCTTCTCTCGATGCTCGTCTAAGTATTGCCTCAGTCCGTCCGCCCATCCTTCAATACTTCTTCCGGCACCTAGTGCGGAACCTTCCTTGTAAGCTTTGGTAACGTTTTCATAGAATTCACCTATTTTCTCCTTTGGTTTCAGCTTGTTCTCCCATTCATGGAACGCCTGAGAAAGCGGGCACTCGAGTGGCGGCGAACTCGCCATCGTCTATTGAAGCCTTGTGGTGTGATACGGAAGTTGTATCGGACATAGCAGGAGCCTGCACCATTTAGAAGATAAGACCATATCCCCCACTGGACTGAGCCGTTATCGTATCCGTAACAAGGTACCGATATTCTATGTATCTCCCTCTACAGACAGGCAAGGCTCTCGGAAGCAGGCTCTCAGAAGTGGGTTCTCGGGAATAAGCTCTCGAAAGCAGGCTAGCTCATGCAGCTTATATCGTCATACCATCACGTTCCGTAAGCAATGAAAAGTAGGTTGGTGGTCTATTTCGTTTCACGGCATGACCGGGCTGCGTTGATCTCATGCAGTGATGTTAAAGCGGTGAGATCAGCAAAAGCCATTAGAGCCTTATTCGATAGAAGTGTACCTAAGTACTTGAGAGTATCTTGGGCCCTTTTCTCGATTTCCTGTTGCCCAGTTATCGTTTGAAGTTACTTTCTTCACTTTCCAAAGATATCACCCTCCAACTCTCAAATATCTGAAAAAGGGTACAAGTCTCGCCAAAATGGTCGGCAGAGGCGAAGACTGCGAGATACAATGGGTTTATGCAAAGTCGAAAAACCCCACGTCGAAACTCGGCTTTGATGATGAGGACGAAGGCACTTCCTATGCTTTGAGAGCCGAGGTAAAGTACGACGAGAAGGGATTTCAGACTTACACCACTCTAGAAGTAAACTCGCCGTACCTATTAAAGATATTCAAGTCGATTGTTGGTCATTATGCCCCCCTGGCCACGAATTTTGAGTCTCCATTCGAGATGCAAAGCCCCTATCCACTGCTGTACCATTACTGGGATGAGATACACGCAGCTTACAAACAAGAGGAGCAAAGCGACAATGCGCGGATGCATCTAAGACTTCTTCTCAAATTCATGAGGAAGAAAATGGCCTTAGATAGGGAGCGCATTCAATCGATGCTGAAGACTTCCTCGATTGAGTTCTCCACTCTTTGGGCAATATTCCGCCCTGGAGATTTGGCATACTCCATCGTGGATGGTCACTCATGGCTCTTTCGCTTGGAGAGACTAGCCTATGAAGAAAACACGACTCAGGGAAAATATGCACAGATAAGCTGCTCGTATGTTGACTACGATGGTGTGAGGTTTGGTCGAACCAGTCATGGGTTCAGAATCTTGCAGAAGCAACTTTTTCCCGCTGAGCAACCTTGTCAAATCACCAATCTAGACGTCTTTCCCGCTTCTTACGTCAATGGCATAGACGAGATCATGAAAATGCTCGTTGAAAGAGGGGGCCAATTTCTCAGAATCCGTGACGTCCAGCTGAAAAATTACCAAGGGGTGGCTCGATATCTGAAAGATCGCCCTGGTAACTGGTACGACCCGGATGCAAACGAGGACCCTGGTTCTTGGTTACCTTACACAGTAAGACGCATCCATTCGTTGTCGACGTCTAGCTTATCAATTACAGGAATCAGGACGCATCGTGCTCGACACGAGGACGTTCGTTGAGGAGAACCGCCTTGATGCATTCGCCGTAGGCACCTGTAATGTAGAGGACGATTCAGAGAAGATGCTCATGCCACCATTTACTTATGGATACTCGTTGGCGATGAAGAATTGGTGCAGATTTTATATCAACCGCTTTTTGGATATCGAATGGGACAGATCTTCTCTCGACGCTATTATGGTTAAAGATGATCGCAAGCAAGTCCTTGAAGCACTTGCATTGTCACACATCTTTCCGGATGATCCTCGAGATATCATGAAGCAGAAAGGCAAGGGGTTGGTCATACTACTTCACGGCAGCCCTGGAAGTGGCAAGACTTCAACCGCCGGTAAGTCATTCTTACAGCGAGAGGTCGAGAGATATAATCATGAGGAAACGTTGCTGCTGCGATAGCTAACGTTTCCACAGAATGCGTTGCCGAAGCAACTGAAAAGCCTCTGATTACATCCACAATCGGCGAGCTCAACCAAGACAATATATCCTACTGGTTTGAATTGCGTTTGAAGAGACTGTTGCAGTATGCGACCGCTTGGAAAGCTGTGGTTCTTCTAGATGAAGCAGATATCTTCCTAGAAGCTAGGTCTGATAACAAAGGTGGTGCAACAGAGCACAATGCTCTTGTCGCTACCTTTCTCAAACGGTTAGAGTACTTCTCCGGCATCATCTTTCTTACGACGAACCGCGTTCGCGTGTTTGATGAGGCCATGTTATCGCGCGTCCATCTGGCACTCGAGTATGAAGCACCAGGGGCCGAAATGCGAAGACTCATCTGGACACGCAATCTCGCGAGTATCCCTCCGTTGGAATTAGATTTCGATGTCGATAAAGAACTGGATGAAATGCTCGTTGCTGATTTCAACGGTCGAGAAATTGCCAACTGCATCAATACTGCCAGAACGCTCGCTCGATTTCAGGAGTCAAAACTGCGGGCAGAGCACATTTGGAAAGTCTTGAACGCCAGGAAAATCTTTCGAGATAGGATTGACGAAATGAAGATTGATAACATGCAAGCAGAGACGGCATCTGGGGAAAGTTGCCAGACATCATCGAATGTACAAGGGATTTTTAGGGGTATGTTAGCGGGATTATGGCCCTGGAAGGCGTTACCAACTATCAGCTCAGTGGACTGATAAGCAAACCCAATGTAGCACATGGACGTCATTCATTATGAGCTAAACTACCTAGAGTTTGACATTTCGAAGGGATTTTTCATGTTCTTACTAGAGATTTGTTGTTAGCCTGGAGGGTAGTTCGGATAGCCTCAAAGTTAGATCCTAGTATCTCGAGCTGCTACGATGTCCACCCCCTACTTCTTTTATTTTCTTTTTCTTTTTCTTTTTCTTTTTTTTTTTCCAATATATTTATTTTCATATAACTTAAAAAAGTGCTGGTGTTGACTTATCGCTATCAGTTAAGATACCTCTGATTGGTCAAAAATATTGGTGAAACAAAAATTCCTGGGGTGCTTAGGGTAGTTTGGGCAAGAAAGGTCCAATCATAATACGCACCGGCGCCAAAGTGTTGTGTTGGCGCCCCACCAATAGCCACTTTTAGGCAGCAAACTAGACCAAGGACAGGTGCCGGTTGCCCTGGTGACATTTTAGCGAAAATCAACACGGTTTATTACATGGCGACCGACTTTCAATACCTAATCTACATGTAGGTAGCTCCTGATGACGGTATTCTCCTGCATTGGTCCTCCTTCAACTTTTGCATCCACCACGAATACGCATGACTCAAGTCAAGACACGCTCGCTAACCCAAAAAATACCTACCTTACTAACATCACAGTTGGTCTAACTTCAATTTCAAATCACAACGAGCGATTGTTTCTTTGCATATACATCAACCACTTAGTTTATTGACGTATTGACGCTGTTTATGTCGACAGCCCTAATTTGAATTCGAGTTGATTTCGTAGGGGGAGTATACTCGAGAAGGAAACACACACAGGCACACACAGAGTCACCCACAATGGCTTCAAAAGATCCGGGAGCTTCATCCATCACGGTCGCAGGTGAGACATCTACCTGCATCAAATAGGGTACTAGATAATGCTAATGTGTAAAAGTCCGAGTGCGACCATTCACAATCAGAGAAGCTGCACAGCTGTATGTTGCATCCAACGCCAAATTTATAGATCAGATATCCTAACCTAACATCGATAGGCAACGAAATGACGACGGCACACTATTCCTGGGAGATGGCTCGTTAGCCGCAGCTCCTACACCGAAACTAAAGCAGAGTGGCATTCGATCCGTTATTAAAGTGGTCGATGACCGATGCTTGTATGTCGACACATAAAAAAATATTTACATGAGCAACAAGCTAACTTTTACATAACAGAGTATTCGATCCACCCGAAGACAATCCAGTTCAGAAGTTTTCGAGATCGGTGGTACCAAACGGCAAGAAAGTCAAAGATCAAGTATTTGCCTTCGACCGAATATTCGACGAGAATACCTCCCAGACAGAAGTCTATGAAGCAACGACAAAGAACTTGTTAGACAGCGTCCTCGACGGATACAATGCAACTGTATTCGCATACGGTGCTACCGGGTGCGGCAAGACCCATACAATCACCGGAACGTCACAGATGCCCGGCATCATATTCCTGACGATGCAAGAACTTTTCGAGAAGATCGCCGAGCGAAGTGATGAGAAACATACAGAGATATCGTTGTCGTACCTAGAGATCTA
Source organism: Hypoxylon sp. CO27-5 (assembly GCA_002120305.1). NCBI lineage: Eukaryota > Fungi > Ascomycota > Sordariomycetes > Xylariales > Hypoxylaceae > Hypoxylon > Hypoxylon sp. CO27-5. The sequence continues at coordinate 83,934 of KZ112568.1, read as the reverse complement.
TAATGAAACCATTCGAGATCTGTTAGTTCCAGGAGGCAGCAAACAAGGATTGATGCTCCGCGAGGACTCCAACCAAGCCGTCACAGTAGCAGGACTTACAAGTCACCACCCCAAGGATGTCCAAGAAGTTATGGACATGATAGTTCAGGGGAATGAATACCGGACAGTATCACCAACAGAAGCAAATGCCACCTCTTCCCGATCACATGCCGTCCTTCAGATTAACGTCGCCCAGAAGGACCGGAACGCATCCGTCAACGAACCCCATACCATGGCCACTCTTAGCATTATCGATCTTGCAGGTAGTGAGCGAGCCAGCGCCACCAAGAACAGAGGCGAGCGACTCATAGAGGGTGCAAACATCAATAAGTCGTTGCTAGCATTGGGTAGTTGTATCAATGCGCTTTGCGATCCTCGAAAGCGCAACCACGTTCCTTACAGGAACAGCAAGTTGACACGACTACTCAAGTTCTCGCTTGGTGGAAACTGCAAGACAGTCATGATCGTATGTGTCAGTCCGTCGAGTGCCCATTTTGACGAGACCCAGAACACATTGCGGTATGCCAACCGAGCCAAGAACATCCAGACTAAGGTAACGCGAAACGTCTTCAATGTCAATCGACACGTCAAGGACTTCTTGGTCAAGATCGACGAACAAATGGCGTTGATCAACGAACTTAAAGCCCAGCAAAAGGACGCTGAGCGCATCTTCTTTGCCAAGTTTCAGAAACAGTTGGAGAAGAAGAATTGGTCCGTAAAGGAAGGAGTCCAGAGAATTAAGACAGCATACGAAAACTCACAGTCCGAGAGACAAGAGAAGGTGAATCTCATGAAGAAGCAGCGCGGTATCGAGCGCCGCATTGGTTTATTATCATCCTGGATCGCGGCGTTTGACGCTGTGTGTGACATGAGAGAAGACGAAGACTCGATGCCACCAAACCTAACGGCTATGCGCAAAACAGCGATAGGCATCCAATTGGAACTCGAGGACAGCCGACAACATATCCACCAGAAGCTGAGCAAGATGAATTGGGAGCGCGCTATTGACGGAGCTCTCCAACATAGCATCAGCCAACTCCCCTCGGGGGAAGGACATTCTGTTGACAACGGCGAAATCGAGAGTCTAACCAGAGAAGCGGAGTTATGGAAGGCCAAGTTCGCCCGGGAAGCTGACCGAGAAGTACTTGAACAGGATAGAGCTGGTGACGCAGGAATCATGCAAGTCCTCCTCACTGCCCAATTCGAGATTCTGGCTTCGCTCTCCGAGACGATGAACATGAGCGAGGAAGAGGCTGTTGCGCATGCCAAGAGCATTATTCACCGCCTCCTAGAGACCGGTTACACAGCAGCTGCACAGGTAGTCAAGCCCGACGGAGCCAAAATGCCGGTTGAGGCATTCCCGCCAACGAAACGCGGAACTCCGAAGAGGAAGAAGATGAGCATGGGGAAAGATGCAGTTAAACCTATCCCTAACCCAGCATTAGCAGCTATCGCGGCGTCCCAACCACAGCAGATGTTCGGCTCACCAGTTAGAGGCTCGCCCCGACGTCGTAAAGCACTAAACGCACGCAAGGGTGTCTCATTCACTCCGGTAAAGAAGAAATCACGTGTAGTACGATGGCGCGACGACGATGGCGAATCAGGCACATTAGCCGACTTCGAGAAGACTCCTCAGAAATTCGACTCTTCACCCGAACGTAACTCGCCAGAGAAGGCGATACCCAAGATTACTGCCATTCCCTTGAATTTTAATAAGGACAGTTCCGCAGATGAATCAAGCCCTTCACTAACCATTCCTGAAGTGTCAAGTCTCTCAGTTTCGAAGCCTAACAGGTTCCAAGCAGGATTCTTGTCCAAAGCTCGCTCGTCTGATGCCCTCGGCTCTCTCTCCCCACCCACAATCTCCATAAATGCCACGTCCTCCTCGTCCGATGGCGAAGAAAAGCCCAGCCCGTTGCGCAATCTCGACGTATCGCGAACCGCTAACATCAGCTCGCCTAAGACGCGCCTCTCGTCGCTGAGCCCATCGTCCATACCAGCACCGCGGGTAACATCCACATTTTCCTCGGACGAGAATCAGCCGCCTTCTTCTGACTCAGATACATCAGCCATTATTGACGCATCGAACCTCCGTTCGGCAATTCACGCCAGTAAGAGACCCAAGCGCCTCTCCTCGCTCGCCGGTGGCATAAATGGCCCCGTCGCTACCTCGAGAAGAGTCTCCTCGATCGGTTCCCTCGGCGGCCACAAGCAGACCAACAGCTACACAGGCCCCCTCGCTTCAAGCACGAACGGCATCTCGAGACTACGAAGAGGAAGCGCAGAGAGACACAGAAGCCCGCCAATCAGCTGCTCGCCTCCGGATATAAGCGTCCGCGAGTCGAGATCTTTCACCCCCGGACAGGCAAGACGCATGAATCTGAGCAACAGTGTGCGTGGTGCCGGCGGACTAACGAGCCCAAGTGAGAGGAGAGAGAGGTTGGAGGCGAGTGGCCGAAATCGTCGTATCACTATTGGTGGTTCGGCGATGGCTGGCAATGGCGCAAGGAGGGAGAGGGGAAGCTTGGCTTGGCGATGATAAGGGACGTCTTATGGTTAATATGATGAAGCAAGCTGGTATTACCGAGGAGTCAGGCGTAGGTGTAGATCAGATGGCTTTGCAGACTGCGTGCTTCTTTGCTTTGTTCGTCGAGGAAGAAGTCTCTGGTCGAGACTGGAGTTTAGGTCTAATGTCTTATTCTCTCAATATCACGATTGTTCGGTCGGTCGTTGGTCGGTCGGCAGGCAGTTCAGGAGTCGATGCCTTTGTACGAAGTAATTTTCTGTATCAACTAGGGATTTCCAGGGCATGGGCATTGTTCGATAGCTCGAGTAATCCATTATTTATATGGTTCATTTGCTATGGGTCGATGCGTGATGAAAGATGAGTACATGATGTGAGGTTTGGCAGGACGTTGATGTTTATTGACTTTAAATCTGCAATTGGCCGGGAATGCTTTTACCCAGAGTCAGATACGCCCTCCCGGCAAGATGTTACCCACCCATCCATTGATTCATAAGTCAATTCAAGTCCGATGGACCCCAATAGATCTCCCGCGAATATGTGGCAAATAAGGCCGGATTCTTACGTAGAGATATCTGATTCTAACAAGGAATATTGGTAGTATTTCAGGCTGACATAACAATCCTTAGGTATAAAACTCCACCGAACTCCGAACTCCATCAGGCTCTCAAAATCTCAATATTATCAAAGAAACCGTCCTCGAGATAACCTTCCTCGTTTCCTTAAAGCATATCAGACGTCGTAGGAGATACCGGAACACCATGTCTTTCAAGAACGCGTCCACCGTACGTACTCGAACTCACCAATCACGTAAACCGTCCACCCTCCCAATCCATGACATTGTCAGCGTCCGCGCCCATGAATACGTCGCAGGACAGACCCTCGGAGACACCAGCTGACCACTCTTCCGTATTCGATATTGGAAAATGACGAGAACTTTGCGGGTTGAACTCCTCTATGCTACGAAGTTTTTCCTCCCATATCTTCTGTGCGGGAGTTTCCTCGAATAGATCTTTGTAACCTGCAACAGGAACCAAGCCAAGATTACTAGATCCAGCAGTTGTTGGTGTGCCTATTGGAACTTCCTGGTTGGTTATTTGTTCATAATGGAACTCTGCCTCGTTCAGATCTTTCCCAGTACTGTCGTCAGTGTCATCTCGGTCATCGCTGCCATCGCTAGAGTAGTCGAACGTATCACTAGTCTCATGCGATTCTAAGAGGTCATACTGCCAATAGCCCGGAACCTCATCTGTGGTACGCTGGATCTCTAGCATCCGCAGTTCATATGGGGAAAGCTCTTGAGTCATCTCATCTAGAATGTCTCCGTTCTTGGTATCTATTAGGTTATATGTGGTCTGATCATATTCATTCCATTGAATATGATGTTTTAGCATCTTTGCAATGACGTAATATCCTTCGAGGGTCGCAAACTTGATAGCTCGTATGAATTGTATTCGGTGCCCCCGTGTCTCGCCGGTATCTTGAAGGTGCAGAAGTAGCAGCTTTACCATGTCCAATCGCCCATTCTCTGCGGCCCCTTCGATGGCTGTTCTTCCCTCAAAACGTGCTCTTGGAGCATTGACGTTCGCGCCACGCGTCAAAAGCATGCGAGCCATGCCAATGTGACCATTAATTGCTGCAATTTGTAAACAGGTTGCACCGCGTGTACAGCCCGGTGGCGCATTGACATCGGCACGAGCTTCCAACAGCTGCCTTATCGCATCGGTCTGGCCCTGTTCAACAGCACATTGTAAAGGTGTTCTTGATCCATGACTAAATGGCGTTCGGGGATTTTTGAAATCAGGCTCAGCGTTCGCGTTAGCGCCCAAGTCGAGGAGTGTTTTGACTAGCGCCGGTCGGCGTGTAACAGCTCTCAGTAGGAGAGATCCTTCTTCCGTTTGGCGTATCAAGGATGGATTGAGTCTAGCACAAGCCTGGACGACCTTTATTAACTCAGACGCACGCAAGTTCGAGTCGTTAATAATAAACTTGAGTTGGCCAAGGTCGCTAGAATATGCCCCAAGGCTTATTAGGTCTTTAACAGCATAGTTGACAGCGAATTGCGACTCGAACCCTGCAGCCAGCTGTAAAATATGCATTCCGTCGTCCTCATCAGTTTCCGGATAAACCTCAAATATGCCATCATCGTTTTGTTCTACGTAAATGTCGACCCGCATATTTGACGCGCACACGTGTCCAAGCCAACGATAAGTAGCGGTCCAACCGCCCGAAAGGAATTTAGGGTCAGAAAGGAGCTGGCATAGTTGTAAATTGCGATTCATAACTGCAATGGCCAGTGCAGCGACCTCGAGGTCGTCTCTTATAGTTGCCGCTCTCTTCGTAATTAGTACCGCTACCAAAGAAACGTATTGTTCCGCCTTCAAGGCAAGAGATGTCGCTTCGAATAGAGATCTAGAGCTATATACTGCATGCGGCAAGGCGTCCGGGATTCCCTCGAAGTTGTGTGCGCACAATGCGATCTCCAGTAGGGATGCTTGCCTAACTGTCGCTCCTTTCCGTATAAGCCAATTCACGATTTCTGGGTTTCTGAGCTCAATAGCAGAGGATAGTTCGTCGCCCTGCAATCGCGCGCCGGCCTCAAATAACTTATCCATAAGCGAGAGATCCTCAATCCGAAGAGCATATTCTAGTTCAGCGCCTCGCATCACCGGTTTATACTCTAATATAAGCTCTGCAGCTTCAGTATTAAAGGTTACCAATGCTTCAAGTAGTGCCGACCATTCGTCAGAGCCGTCAACTTCAGCTCCAGCATCCAGGAGCATCTGAATCCCCCGAATTGATCCCTTTGACACTGCTATCTCCAATGCTGAACTGTCTGCAAGACCCCCGTATTCAAGTAAGAGTTCAAGGATATCTTCCCCAGCCGGCCACTTTATAAGCTCACATGTACATTCGATATGTGTCTGGTCTTCGACAATTCCATTTGGATCGGCTCCAATTCCCAATAAGAACTTTACGGCATCTGGTTCCATGGCATGAATCGCGTTGCTCAAAGTTAACGGACGTATCATGTCGAAAATGCTAGGGCAACTCAACACCGGATGTATCCATTTATCCGAATTGTCCAAAAGAAGCGAAAGCACTCCAATGTGTCTGGCAGCTTCGTTGAATACTTCAGGGCTGATTCTAACGCCTCTCTGCATTAGCCTTTCGACGATTGATGAATTGCCTCGATGCGCAGCATAGAATAGAGCGGACACCGCCCGACCAGGGTCGGCCCCTTTGGACAAAAGTAAGTCAACTAGCCTCGTAGCTTCATCGGGTGACCTGCCAATCGCCGCATATTCTAGAGGAAAATTACCATCGATATCCGCCCGTAGGTTTGGGTCTGCTCCTGCATCAAGCAATATCTCACAACAACTTGTGCTCCCGAAGGAGGTGGCGGCCTGTAGAAGTGTCTGGTCCATAGATGAACTGGGGAACTGTGACCTGTCCTTTCTATGATACTCGTCCACTTCAACATAGACACGTACAAAACGCCTGGTGTCTATGCGCTCGCCCAATATCCAGCGCAAGAGATCACCATCGTCTTTCCTCAGTGAGTATTTTAGCAATGCCTCTATGAGCGTCTCGCTTGTCGGATCAGATGTATTTTTAAGCCACTCAATGCTTTCTTTGGTCAAAAACCCAGATTTGTATAGTACATCTACCGGGTCTTCCACTGCACCATTTGTCAAACTTTCGAGTCGATATGCCATGTTATTGGATAGGAAATAAACCACCAATTTTAGAAACTCGATCGAGGCGGATTCTCGCGATCCCGTGCACAAGATCTCGGCACTAGTCATATGATCGCCTTCATGAGTTTCAGGGCATAGTAGGTCCAGGTGGAATTTTAGTCGTCGGATTGACGACTGTTCAAAGAGAGCTATTTCGTAACTGCTGCTTCCAGGGCTCACCGTGCGGTCTCGTGTCGGCTGAAAATCATATACGGGCAAAGTCAATTTTGTTGCTTGACGGAACTGGGCTGTGAGAAGAGCTGGATAGAATCATTAGGACACCTCTCATTATTGAAGGATTCAATTAAACTTGCCTCCAAATTTACTATTGAAGCTGAGCCAAGGTAGATCACTCGGCCACGCTTCCCCCTGGACGAGCAAAGGCGGCGTTTGGACGCGCAAATATGGTATTTGCGAACTACCAGGCATCACCACCATTTCGCTATCAGAGTGCGATGTATCTACAGATATTAGCTTATTTCATCCCTGTATAAACTCCGCGGTAATCGTACTGAGCAAATATTTACTAGCCAGCGTTACAGGCTGTGGTCGGGGCGCCACCCTTTCTAGCGATAGGCGTAAACCGGCCTGTAAGACCTCGCTAGTTTTCCCTTGGCTTGTTCTCTTCTTGATCTCATTTTGAATCAATTTCCGTTTGGCCTGGGAGATGTTTTTCATATAGCCCCACTTCTTGAGGCGGCATTCGTAGTCTCGTGGACTATACAAATGAGTCTCTGCTTGGAGAAGTAAAGAAGAGATATGTTGACTTACTTTTTGCAAAATTGGTAATGTTCCTTCATGTAGTTTGCAACGTCCTTGAGCTTCTTGCGTTCGACGATATATTGTTGATGTATTATTTTTCTATGAACCTCCCAGATATCAGTCGCAGTTTGGTGGCGCTCGGATACAGGCATAGCAGGCTGCATTTTATTTTGAAGAGCCATCTCTCGGAAACACAAGTAGGTAGCTTAAGGCATGAGATAATGATGCTATTTAATCGTATGAGGAGGGAATAGTTCCTGAATTCATAGATACGGCCACATGGAGGCTCCTTTAGTGGAGGCATGTTTGACATTGGTTGTAAGGCTGGATTGCATACCGATTTATCTCTCCTCCCCGCCGCACCGCCTCAATTATCACAGGTGCTCAATATCAGACGGGAGGATATTATTGGGTAATCGCAAAACACAAACTGCTTAGGTACCTAGGTAAATTTATTTCTCATCTAGGACATTGATTGGAGCAGAACAAAATACAAACGCCACATCTCTAGTTTCACGCCGTACGTGACGTGCCATTATCCAAAACTGTAAGCTTGGGGATCAGAAAAGACTCGCACAAGGCGGAATTTGCGACGACTTTTCTTGGGCAGGTATTGGTCAACGTCAAAACCCAAATTACATGTATAGATGGCTTGAGTTCCCAAGGGGAATACCGCAAGGATATATATAATGCGTAATAAGGTAGACGGTCAATATCATATATTAGGTGGATCAGGCATTAGCTAACCCGAAGATGCGTGGATGATATATATGTTTCAACTTGCCTTTTATAATTCCTTACCTGGGTACCTAAGTATCGGCCTACATTCAAAGCAAGCAAGTTCCACCTAATCCAGATGTCATTATCAGCGGAAGCCATTGTTGCTATTGTTGCACTCTTCGTTGCAACGCCTCCAACCATTCTCGTGCTGTTAACATGCATTCGGCGTCGAAGATATTTACACACGAGACAACAACGTAAGAATATGTCAGCGCTGTCTTGGAAGATGAGAGCGAGCTAATAAACAAAGATATAGGTACTGCTGCTAATCAGTCACATGGATTGCAGCTCACAGAGCGATTGCGGGCTATACGGCAGTTGGTCGATGAAATGAACAATGGAGAAAGATAAGTGCTTACCTAGGTATTGGTATGTGATCAGATGCCCTATATGTTCCTAGGTAATCACTTAGGTTTCTATGATTTGTGTGCTAATCCATTAATCATTGGGTGCTAATTAAGTTCTTTCTAATGATAGGAACGCGCTCTAAAGAGATAATGACGTCGTAGGGCTGAACTAGCAATTAGTGGGGGGCCCGCTATAAAACTTCAAACGGCCGCTATTTTAGAACCCCAGTCCTCTACAGCTTGGCGATTGCCAGCGACCTTCTCAACACCACCATCGGAGGAACCCCACGATTCGCCTTTCATTCGCGATCTACGATCAACATGTATTATTTATAGAAATTCTGATAGGATTTGGGTTTGCAGTGTCTAATATATGATTATCACGAGAAAATTCCATGCTACTTAAAGATCAATATATAACCCTAGTCGTCTCACTTCCGGCCCCTACCTAGAGTTCAACTGTTTCATGATGCTTTTTTCCGTTTGACGCTCAATACTAAAGATACTACATCTTCAAATTATTGGAATCCGGAAGCACAAATACACCATCTTTATCCACAATAGTCAAAAGTGCCGGCTCCCATTTCACATCTAAAAACATGGCGAACGGCATCCACGTCCTCGATGATTACTACCTTGCCATCACGCTGCTCGTGACGGTCGCGTACCAGCTATTCTTCTTCTCGATAGCATTCAGCTTCAAGTTTGACAAACTGACAGGTTTATCTCCTTCCAATCAATTACGTGTTCCCATCTAAATAATTACCAGACTTTGTGGGCGGCACCAACTTCGTGATCCTGGCCATTCTCACTTTAGCACTGAGTCGCAATCCCGATGCGCGACAGATTGTCGCGTCGGTGTTCATGATGGCCTGGGGCCTGCGCCTCTCATTCTTCCTCCTCTTCCGCGTGCTAAAGACTGGCAAAGACGACCGCTTCGACGACAAGCGCGACAAATTCTTTCCCTTCTTGGGCTTCTGGGTCTTCCAGATGCTCTGGGTGTGGACCTGTTCTTTGCCCGTGACTGTACTCAACTCCCCCGCTGTTCAGCAGTATTCTCCGCAGGCCTCGTTCGGGACAGGTCGGGATATAGCGGGTGTAGTTCTATTTGCCATTGGGTTTATCATGGAGAGCGTGAGCGACGTGCAGAGGTTTGTATTTAGGTCCAGGAATGATAAGAGCGCGGTTTGTGACTCGGGATTCTTTTACTGGAGTCGCCACCCGAATTACTTCGGCGAGATTATCATTCAATTCTGTAAGTTTTTTTATGGATGCGCATGGGGCCATGAAGAGTATGAGCTAACAAGTAAAGCCATCTTCATGATATGCGTCTCCGCTGCCGCAGATGGACCCGTAGGCGGACAGGCTTTCAAAGCGCTCTACGCTACCATCTTGGGGCCCTTCTTCCTCACCATCCTGCTAATGTTCGTCTCTGGCCTACCGCTATCTGAGCGGCCTGGAGCTAAGAAGCGTTATGAGAACGGTTTAAATTGGGACGCCTACCAGCGGTATTTAAATCGCACCAGCATTCTTATTCCCTTCCCGCCTCAGATCTATGAACGGCTGCCCACTATTATTAAGAGGACAGTATTTCTCGAATTTCCAACGTACGTATTTGACCCAGCGAAACACTCGGATGTCGCCAAGGATCAGCCACCTGCAGGCGAAGAGCAACACAGGAATTCTGCTACGAAAGACCGGCGAAGTGGCGACCCGTTGACGGAAAGTGTTTGACTGGCAGCATAATGAGGGTATCCTTTTCATTATAAACTTCCAATTAAATTTTTAAAATATAATTTACGGCATCTCGCCTCCTGTTTCTTAGAGATGAGTGCTGGTTACCATCAGTCCATACATTAACAGCAACGCCACCACCCCGCCGCCAGCCTATCCACCAAAATCGCAGACAATTACAGCACAACTCCCCCACCAAGTCCGACTTCCCATCGAAAGCAACTCGGAAGGCTTCACAAGATTTTTCAACGTCATTCTTAGTGCGTTATCATATCGCAGTCGTCTACCACTTCAGGAGCTATCGACTCACTCAACCTTCCACTCAATTCACAAGCCCCCTTTACATATACTTGATCTGCTGTATCTTTCCCTAAGTCAACGGCGGTAGGCCAGCCCCCGCTACCTACGAGCATCCCTGGCGGGTCCGACGGCTGGTCGAGCGATTCTTGGGAGGCGCAGTAGTCCGATTCCGAAGGTTCTTCCGAGTATGACTCAGAGCCTTCGGGAATTGGGACCATCGCTGACTTCGTCCAGATGTGGATGGCACTCGTCCAGTCAAGGCCCTCTATGCACTTTAATATTGTATCCAATTAGTAAAATTTGTTTGGATCAATCAGGCGAGATCTTCCTAGTTGTGGTATCCGTTTTGCGACTACTTCATGGAAGGGGGGAGAAGATATCAGACTGAAATGAAATAAAAGGGATAATCATAGATCTGAAGTGTACTTACTCCTCCTTTGACAGATACCACATTCTTGCCCTAAGTACCGTTATTAGGTACCTATCTGATATGTTCAAGAAATGGTGTTGATATGAGACACTTACTGGCGTCGTGTGGAGTAGTCTGGTTCCACAGTTGCGGCAGAAGTAACTAATGAGAAGGTTATCAATCATAAAACATCGTCGATAGAAGGGCGGAGTTGGATAATGAAAATGTATATCGTACTTACCAATATAGCGTATGCCCTGAAGGTGTTGGTCGTCTAGGTGTCATAGGTGCTTGTCAGTGAGTTGCAACTGAATGAAATAGAATATCTAGGTACACTTGTGTAAAAATGCCCTTGTTCGGGGAGCACTAACTAGAAGGGAGGCCTGACTCACGTATAACAAGATAGTAACTCAGCGCGAGGCAAGCTGAATCTAGGAAATATGGCAGAAGTGCCGAAGGCGGAACTAGTCTGTCGACGACATTCAGCGCAATGACAGATATAGAGCGCGAGCGGCTTTTCAAGAGGCGTCTTGAATGAAACGGCGCCGCATTGGCAACGGGCATCCATATTGTATTTCCTATCTATCTTTCACCAGTCGCATGAGGTGGCGTCCGGGGAAATAGGAGCGAAGTTGTACGGCAGTTGGCGGGCTGTGCCGGTTATGAGCACCAGTTTATGTGCTTCACGTTTTTGCCAACGTAGAAGTAGAGGTAGGTAGGTAGACAAGGAGTAGACTAGATAGGTAAGTAAATACAACAACAAATCAAATGAGTCAACGTTAAACAAAAGCTACCTACCTGACCTTGAAAATCGCAGAATAAGGCTAAGAGCTATGTAACTATGACCGGGGAGCATGATGCCTAGCATCTCATGATCCCCGCATATCTTACGCAGATCGTATTAGTCATCAATCTTACCAGACATTACATCTCCATCTCTAACTTCAAAATCTAGATATTTAAGGTAGGAACGATGGTCTGATTCTCTTCTGGCTTCCCTTTTTCGCTCAACCTAGCCGAAAATTAAACTCTCAATTTTAAAGGCAGTGACTTGGTTCCTACTTTCCTAGGTAACCCAGGACACAGACGATGGATGTTAGATGACATCACTAAATCGCGATATCCCCTGCCAGTTTCTGACTCACCTCCCCATCATAGAACGCGATGTCACATGGCAACGCGTTTCCTTGAACATGGGTTTAATTGAAACGTATATGTATTAGCTACAGTGTATGTTTAATTAAAACGCATAAATCTATGAGCAAAATTCGAGCTGTCATAAAGGGTCGTCATGTACCGGCCGGCCTGGAATGCGTTGGCCGATTATCCAATGTCCAGTGCAAGAATGAGGCGGGGTAATCTTGGTATTAACACAACCACAGGTCACCAATTGTAGAGAAAAAGGAAAGAGATGTTATACGCCATCCATTGATTTAGGAATAGAGAGATTACCTGAATGCGGTTTTCGGGTTTTACGTAAAAATCTTACACCACTTTCTTAAGAACCCTACTAATAGTGAGTTAACTTGCCCAACACCAGGTATCAAGTGGAATTCCATGATACTTCTCGATGTCTTCTTAGATATCTCAGACGAGGAAATTAGACCCTAACATAGTGGGAAACTATGGCTACGAAGCTCTAGTCACATACCACCCAGAGAGATCACTCGCATATTACCAAGGACACAATATGTAAAAGACTACAAATTCGGGGAGAAGACTCATGTATTGAACATCAACCATCTTCCAAGCATTGAGGCAGCGTCGAGAAACTAAGAACTAAGTCTCCATATGAATGCGTGAAGTAAGAACGAATTCCGTGATTATGCCTCTACTAAAAGAAGCAAGAACAAATCGATAACCTCTCATCGGAACTAAAGTAACAAAGTCGGGATCTCTTCATGACAAGCGTTGATGTGTTGATTTTTTTCGTGTTTTATTTCCATAATAACAGCTGTTGATCGTAGAAAAACCCTCATTCCCGATACCGAAAAAAAAGGAGACGAAGACTGAAAAGCCATGCCATTACCCTCCACCCCATGTGTGTTGTCTTCTCTTTTCTTTTCTCTTCTTCAGGGTAGAACGCCTCGAGGGTATCAGCAGCTACTCCTCGTCATTCTACAAGCTCGGGATACAGAGGAAATCCTGGCTGTTGTCGTCAATCTCACGATCGCGATTGCCGAGATAGCTCGGCAAGTCCGGGGGTCCTTGCTCCTGTAGCTCCTGGGTGGTGATGGTAGTACCATCACCAGCGTCTCCCTCAACCTGACCACGAGCGCCAGCCTCGACGTCGGAGCCGTCGGGCTTTGGCTCCCGGGGAGTCGACCAGCAGCCCTAGTACTTGTCGGCGTAGTGGAGGGTCAGAAGCGGGATGGAGAAGAAGCCGATGACCACGTATGCGGAGCCGATGGCGAGGAAGCGTAGGCCCTTGAGGAAGGGGTTATGAGCATAAGGCTCGGTAGCCTTCCATGCGGCCGAGACGAGAATGAAGAGGGCGGGAATCAGGCAGGTTACCGTGAAGATCAAGGCGAAAAGGGGAATGGTGCCGCGTGCAGGGAGAGCAATTGTCTCGGGAAGAAATTGATAACCCATTGTCTTGGTGTGGGGATCTTTGACGTCGTACGGTATGTTTTTAATTGTTCGTCGAATTGTAATGGAAGAGATGTCTAGATTACTTGCTGAGTAGCGACGAGAGGAGGTGAACAAATGTAGGATCCTCTTTGGACCATGTGGTGCTTTATTGGATGCAATATTAGTTAGGCTGATTTGAATAAGGAATGTGGTAATGTATATATACAAGGAAGACGTAGTAAATGACTCACAATCAAAGGTTTTTTTTTTCTCTCTTCGCACTTCTAGCCGACTCAGACGTCGAAAATAACGATGTCGATGTTAAGACTGAAGGAAGGTGAATATTGCGAGTGGGTTATGTGAGTAGGATTCCATACATCTGAATTCATTCTGGACAAACAAACCCGCCGCTCTTGCTTAGTTTTTGATGAACATGCACAGTTCCCACAACAAATGTGCACATACCAGAAAAGAGAAGCTCAAGTCAAGTCAAACCATTAGCATTTACCACCTAAAAAGCCTCCCTATGAACCCGCCCATTACCCATTGCCCATTGTCCATCGCCTAGACCAACCCATTTCGCACACCTATCTAAAGTTTGATAAGCCATGACCAACAAAAAAAAATTCTGCAAAGAATCATGGCACGGAAACTGACATCCTATCTTAACAGAAAAACCATCGCAAGCAACACCCACGACAACATCGATTTCCCCTTTCGGATTCTTGTTGAGAATAGAGTTGCCTTAGGCCGCACATATCCGGTCCTCTGGGAGCTTTAGAGCTGTTGAAGTAGTTTCATCCGACCTTTTCCGTCCTTAGGAAATTACATTCGTTGGTTCGAAATACTTGCGCATAAGTCCAGGTGGGTTGGATGGCCATGTGACCCAGTTTGCGTCGGGACCAGAGCAACGACGACCTTCGGGGATATCATTTCCAATCCCGAGCTTCATGTTCTCTTTCGACGCAACGAACTCGGACCCGTTGCTCGGTGTCTGCCTTGGACTCGTTCAGTACCTCCTCTAAGCTCCGACACCAGTCCAGCTTGGCGGTTGCATCCCAATCAGCAACCGACAGTTCTACCTCGAGACATCGGAGCCGTTTCAGTTGCTTCAGTCCATTCTCGATCCACAGCTCCGCCCTTCCATCCGAATCGCGCACGTTGACTGTTGGGGCGCCCCTCTGAGGCGATCCAGCCACGACCCAGGAGACACCTGCGGCTCCGGTTCCACTACCACCTCCACTTAGAATCTTCAGTCTCAATCCCCTTAATCCACCCGCCCATGCTCCACAAAGTTCCCTCCACTCGTCTACGTGCCTGCCCGAAAGATCCCGAGACAGAAGCTCCAGACGCGCGTATCGCATGCTCTGCGTTTGCCACGCTCGCAAGCCCCTAATGAACGACCGTGCCGCCCACAAGCCCGAGGCAAACCAGTTTACAAATACAAACTCGTTCTCCCGGAATGGCAGTAACCTGCTCTCGTAGTAGATCTGCTTGCTCGCCTGGAGCACTGCCGACGGCATGCAGCAGTATGGTCGGCAAGGGGAGAGTAGCGGCCCCACCGCCGACGCTATCGGCCTTGGCGTTTCGTCCGGGATCACCTTGGCATCCGCGTCGCATAGAGGTAGCGTCACGGCCTTGACGAAGTAGGCGCGGTTAACCGGGATGGGATACCATGGCGCGAACTGTGTCAACCTGATGGGGTTCATGAGATGGAGCCAGCGGTATACCTGCAGTCTGATCTCCAAGGGGAGTTCCATGAAAGGGAAGAATGCTTCGTCCTCTGAACTGGCAGCGGTAGCTGAATCCATATCCATTTCGCCTATTGAACTATCATCGTTCGAGATCTCCCCGAGCATGAGAGCTTCGAATTCGGTCAAATTTTCCCTATTCAGAGATTTTATGTTGGCCGACTCCAGGTCGATACTACCACCCACAAAGCTTGGAACCATTTGCTGTGCCGCGTAATCAGGTGATCGCCACGGAATGACGTTGCCGTCGTTCCACTCGGGATTGTCGTCGAATTGGTTTCGAGGCATATTTAGTATTGAAGGATAAAACCGGCCCGAATTGTTATACGAAGTCTATGAGATGAAAAATATAGTTGTTAATGAGACGTTGAGGTGGAGAGGGGAAGCGACAGAAAGGTGACTGCATATCCGCGGAGTGCCGGAAAGCAGGATACAAAAGGTATATGTATGTAGGTATTGAAGTCGTAATGGAAGCGTCCTACCTCGCCGCTTCTTTCCAACGTGGCAGATATAAGAGTGATATATAGTAGGCTATCCGATATCGACGGGGCTGGAAGGCGTGTCTCTTTCTTTGACGTGTAACCAAATCCCGCGGTATCCAGCCAGTGTAATAAGTGACCAACCGCTGACCGCCAAAGAAAACGGCGAAGTGGACCAATCAAGTTTCGGTCTGCCAGCAACGCCTCTAGAACCGGTTGTGAAGGTTAGGAGAGGGGAGGTGGGAAAACCCGCTGGATATAACATCAGCTTACTCGGAGAACTTGGTCACGTAGTGGAGAGCCGCTTCTACCGTCAGCTTCTGTCATCACCACAGGTACAGCAAATACGACAACGGCCCGCTTGAGAGGTGCGAATCTGCGAGTCAGCACCGATCTAATTGAGCTGCGAATACCACGAAAATCCTGTATATCCCTAGAATTTACTCCGATTGGATTCTTCCTTGTTTCATCTCCCTTTTCAAATATCAACACGTATTAGCTTGTTGTTGTTCGGGTACTGTTGCATGTAGAAGAGTCGCCCTTGCGGGCTTGAGTAGAAAGCAAAAGCCGACAAACTTCCTTGATTTCACTGCGGGTGGCTTAATATTCGCTATTTCGCTTGCTTCAACCCCACATCACTCCCATTTATCGGACCGTGTCGGTGTCCTAAAAGGAAGATGCAGCTCAGCGGAATGCGTTGCGTAGGTAGTCAGATCCCGCTGCGCTTACGTATGGCCAGGACTAGCCTCTCATAGGGCTGAATGGGTAACACAATAATGCGTTCGTGACCCGTCAACGACTCCTATTGAATAATCATGCGTGCTAAACGCTGACTGGACACCAATCTAGATTATATCTTGCGGCTTATGTGCGTGCCCATTGAGGCTGAATAAAAAGCAGGATTCCGGATACTCTTCGTTGCTTATTCACGCATAAGAGTTTGACGAGAGAAAGAGAGAAAAAAAAAGTCGCTGTTCGCAGGCGCAATGCCTGACAATTGCTTATGCCGTCATAGAAAGCCGAAACCGCATCCTTTCCGGCAAATACCGGATATCATCGTCTATGGCGTGAAATTTCCCCTCTTAAGCCTAATGAGAGCGAACATACGAAGATCATAACTCCTCATATATAGTCCTGGTGACCACTCTCGCCCACCTCTTAGGAATGTGACTGTGCTTATGTAAGAGACCATTAAGACTCCTCACACAACAGTGTATATTCAATCGAGAAATTTAGAGGCCCATGCCACCTGAAAATCCGCGATTAAAAACTCTGAATCTGATGAGATATCGAATGCGTCAATAATTTCATTCTCCCAGGCATAGCGAGGAAGAGAGTCACCTAACAAGTTGTTTCGATAGCGCACCCTCTCGAGTCAACGAGACCTTCGCGACATGAAGCCGAGCAAAGCTATGCCATATAATTACCTGACAAAGCGCTTTTAACGAGCAACAAACTCCCCTCGCGTTGCGAACCGCACAATACTTTCCAACGGTGCACCCTCAACCTCCTGAGTCGCGATTCCGGGAGCCGGCGGCGGTGGTGGTCGATCAATCTCCATGACGTCGTCATCTGCCTCCTCTTCTTCCTCGTCCTCGTCCTCATCTTCATCATCGAAAACTTTCCTAAGACCCGTTCGCACGCTCTCGATGCCTCGCTCGCGTTCCTCTTCCGTATACATGTCATCAGCCTCGTTCGTCACGTAGTCCATGATGCGTTGCTCGCAGCACCCGCGCATCGAATCCCAAGTGGTTTCTAACTCCTCCTCCGGGCCCTTTCCGGCCGTCTTCAGTATTCCTCCAGCAGCGGCTGCGCCCGAGGGATCCGCGGCCGTGACGAGTTCGGCGTAGAGCTTCCTACCCTCATCCATGGTCGTCGCGACATCAGGCTCCGGCTTCTTGCGCAGCAGCTGTAGGAGTATCATCTCCTGCGTGCGGCCGGGGAAATTCGTAGACGGGTGGACAGCGACGCGACTGAAGACTTCGGCCATGGACGACGTTACGTCGATTACGCTCTGTATTTTACTCTCTAGGATATCGGCATGGTTCTGAAGTGACTCCCTACGACGCGCAGCGCACAAGACGCTAGTTAGCCCAAAGCCAAGCAAGATGGCAAGTTAAAATAGGAGAAGAGGAGACTTCGAAGTACGCACAGGTTGGGCAGCGGGTTGCTGGCGAAAACATCGGCCTTGAGACCCGCGATGCTGCTAGTAATCTGCATAAGCCGGAGCCGCGTGGTCTCGAGGGCTCTAAACTCCTCTTTGGTGAGGTCAAGCGTCGCCATGATGGGTTATCGACAAGCTGAACCAAAAAAATATCGGTGTGACGAATGAGAGATGGGTGATGTGTAAGATCTGCATGAATTATAAAAGATAGATGGCTTTGTTGGATGCGATTTCCGAATACGGTGTTGGACGATACAATATTGAATGCAAGAGCTAACCTTAGATGATGCTAATCACGCTAATTACCTGACCGACAGGTACAGTACCTACTAGCCTACCACCCATCAATTTGTGGAGCTTCCACACTTCCACTCTGCATCTAATTTACGTAAGCCTTTTTGCGGACGGTTTTCTCCCGTCATTTATTAAGCTCACACCCTCCGTTTTTAAACGCAACCCCGAGCACCGATAGCCGAATGCAACGTACAACTCAGACAGGGATAAGTTGGAGGGGCTCTTATCAAGGGATCCATGTATTTCAGGGTCCACTGACGTCGCATATTCTAACCACACATGTGATAGCATTTTTTCTCGAATCGAGTATCAATTTATCTATCGACGACTCTATCTGTAGATCAACGCAAGCCGAAGTCAATGCAAATTGAAGAGTAAAGATAGGTATCCGTCGCTTCGTAGCTTTTAGTATCATGAATCATTTTCCCGCAACCCATCGCTAAATCCCAGTAACCCGTAGATCCGAAATAGAAATAGGTATGTTTCGGCGCCGTGAAAATGCATCACCACCTCAAATCCCATTTAACCCCCACCCTTTTAGTCCCGTGCCATGTTCCGTATCATGAGGGGTATCGTAAAAGTATGTGATTACTCGTTATGCGAGCCCGCTTGGTCGATAACGATGTCTCTAGTCTCTCGACCATACTTATCAACTGGAGGGAATCTGGCGCGACGTTCCAAGTCGTCAAGGGGTAAGAAGGACCGGATATACCTGAATGTAACTGTTAGTCTCCATCACTTGGAGTAGAATGATACTTGGAGCCATCACATACTTCGAAGTTCCGTTATCATTAGGGTTGTAATCCCACGCCTCGAATCTGCCCTTGTTCAAGGCACCCCACACAAGTCTTCGTGTCCGTTGCGACAGCAATACCTGTTGGGTGATGGCATCAAAGTCCCATCGAGCTTGAGCCTCTGCCTCAAACTTCTCGAACTTGACCTTCGCCTCTTCTTCCTCAGGTGTAAGTGCATCCTTCTTGTGTACTAGCTGCGCCAAGTTGACAAGCTCAAGTGGATCTCGTTCGAGATTGTAGAGTTGCGGCGGGTCAGTTGGACACGTAATGTACTTCCAAGGACCACGTCTAATCATCATGTATGGGCTGATGGTTCCTTCACCTGTGTACTCGGCGATCACGGTATCGTGACCTTCACGACCCTCGAGGTGGGGGAGGAGAGAAAGGCCATCCATGGGAAGACCAGGAATAGGCTTAGTGCCAACAAGATCGCACAATGTGGGGAGAATGTCCAGGGTTGATACGTTCTGCTTAACCCGATGGGGTGCAAACCGCCGAGGATCGGAGATCAAGAGAGGTACTCGCACAGACGACTCGAAGTAGCTCATCTTGTACCTAAGGAACAAATTAGTAATCGACTTCGTTTGACTTGCACATGTGTCCCTTTAACTTACCACAACCCACGTTCTCCTAACATATCGCCGTGGTCTCCGCTGAAGACGACGATAGTGTTCTCATCAAGCCGGCAATTCTTAAGCACGCGGAGAATACGTCCAATACAGTCATCGACATAGCTGACAGCGCCGTAGTATGCTCGACGAGCTCGCTTGATCTGCTCGTCCGTGAAATCCTCATCCCAGATGTCGCATACCTTCATCAGTCTCTTGCTGTGTGCATCCTGTTCTTCCTTGGGGATCTTGACCTTCGGTAAGGCGATGTCGACATCCTCATACAGATCCCAGTACTTCTCCTCAATAGTATAAGGGTCGTGCGGGTGAGTAAGGGAAACCTAATAAAGCAATTCGCGTTAGCCCAAGATCACGAATTTGACCAAGACTTGTGTATAGTCTTAATCTATATCATCAAAGCCTAGGCTCGTTGAGGAAAGATGCTCTCTTCTTGAGCACGTACCGTCAAGCAGAATGGCCGCTTGTCAGGGCCCTCACGAACTTGGTCGTAGAGGAATTGAGTAGACTTGTACATAACCTCCTCATCATAGTCCAATTGGTTGCTTCGCACGCAAGTCCCTGCTTGGAGAATCGAGCTGGCATTGTGGTACCATTCGAGCCGTCTGTCCGGCTCATCCCAGTTTACGGCCCAGCCAAAGTCTCCAGGATAGATGTCGCTAGTGAGACGAGTCTCGTAGCCGTGAAGCTGGTCTCCGACAAAGTGCATCTTGCCCGCTAAAGCAGTGTGGTAGCCCTTGAGGCGCAAGTAGTGTGCATAGGTGGGCACATCACTTCCTATTTGTGAAGCATTGTCGTACGCTCCAATCTTCATGGGGAGCTGCCCAGAGATCAAACTCATACGAGAAGGAGCGCAAAGTGGAGAGGGGCAATAGGCCGAATCGAACTGGACAGATTTAGCTGCCAGGGCATCAAGGTTAGGAGTCTTAATCTGCGACTCTTGGTTGTACATCTTAAGCAAAGGGGCGGCTAGCTGGTCAGCCATGAGGAATAGAATATTAGGAAGTTTCTCGTTAGAGCCATTGGCGCCGTTGATACCGTCGACCGCCGGCGCGGCTGGTTGGCTAGTACCATTGGGAGCCAATCCCCTACGAGAGATAGAGTCGATATCAGGCGCCATTGCGGTAACTTATGGTAATGCCTGATATGTTCTAGTAAGAGAGGAAGGAGAACAGTCGAACGAGGCCGAGCAGAGGTCAACTTAGGAAAAGAAAGCTCAGCACAGCTAATGTTCAACTTCTAGAACAATAGAAGAAGTAGGCCAAGAATGGAGACAAGAGAATTAAATAGTAGAAGAGAGTGTGGGAACCGGAGTGTTAAGTAAGAAAAAAAGGAGATTGGTAGGAATGGCGCAAGAATCCAGCAAACTGTCAGTCCGTCTAGTCACTTTCGAAGAGACGAAGATCGTGGATCTGGCTAAACGCAATGCTTACGAAGTACCAGTCAGGGCCACTAAGAATTACAAGGAGAACCTCGGCGAATAAAAAGCAAATAAGCGCTACAAGCAAAGCCAAGACTGGAGATTACGGCTTCTAGGCCCAGGATATGAAGCAGACATCGTGCGAAAAAGCGAGTGGCCGAAATTATCAAAGAAGGTTGTGGGACAGATAAATCGGATCGTGACTGGCGTAATAATGGCGAACGATTGCGAAAAGTACGCTAAGTGACACCGCTGTTTTTACCCCGTGGAGCAACCTATTTGATAAGAATACCCTACAGCTATACCTAGATCGGAGTTGTCTGAAGGGGCTCCGCATTCTAACGGCGAATCAGCAATGGTATTTTCCAACGCCTTTTCCCAAATGGGAGCTAAGTCATGTGCAATGATTCGCTCGGCAATGCAAGGGGCATGAACTAGGTCTGTTTATAGATATCACCCCATGGAGTATAAGCATCTTAACTCGTGCCGCAGTTGCAGTAGCATGACTTTATTGCTCCCTAATGCCTGAAATGATGGATAAGGTATTCAGACTAATAATTGACAGTTGGGAAATCTGGGGATGTACAAACAACTGGAAAACGAATACTACATACCATTCTTATCAAGACGTTTCATAGGTGGTACCTAACTAATAGCACCAAAATTTGACTCTCACCAAGTGATTAAGTCTATATTAGGCTTTGTACTATGTATATTGCGTAGTAAGGACGGAAAGGCGCAGTCAATCCTTCAAAGCAGCTCAATAACAAAGAAAAAATGAATTACATCAGCATCAATCACGTCAGTCTCCCCTAGACTCGCGCAACACCGCCTTACAAATTCGGCTTTGATCTTAACCTTTGGTCATAAATAATAGCACAAACATATCCAGTTCGGATTCGGGTTCGATTTCAACACCCTCGTAATTTCCAGTAAGACACGCGGTTATGTGCGGGCACCTATCCAAGTTTGATTTGATTTCAGACAATTCTATGAAACAAATATTGGAACTACCACAGTGACATACACACATTGATAGACGTGGCGATGCAGATGTTAGTCAACCACCCCGGCTGCCTGGGCGGTTTATCGGTTTCCCATCTGACCCAACACGCCAATGTGATCGCTAGCCTCGATCTGCATCGGCTGTCGGCGTGGGATCTTCCTCAGACCACCATCAGTTTCCATATTCCGTGACGGATCTATTTCCCGAATAGAGACGGAAGCGGAGACATGAGAGATTTCCTGCTTGCATATCATAGATACTCTGGTCACATTTCCCATGCTGCCCATGGCGCTTGGAACCTGCAGGTGCCGTTACGGGTTTTTTTCTTCCAGCTGATGAATATTGATAGGCCAAGACGGGGGTTAGTAACGCCTGACAAGTCTGGCCTTGAAAGATAAGAGCCGGATCGTTACCGGGTATGGTAGAGCAAGTAAAAAGCCGGGACGTAACATAAACGTAACTGTATTACAATTGTTGGTGTCTAATAAAATGGACTACTGCTCAATCAAATGGATTCAGAGCGTGATAGAATTTCAGCCCCTGCGTCGTGTTGACGGCCCCTTGCTCTTGGGAGTGGCCGTAGACACGCCAGAGCTCTGACCGGTGCTGCCGGTGGCAGAGACCGGGACAGCCTCTTTCATCTTTCCTCTCGCCTTTGCCGACGGGGCGTTCCAATAGTATACCATCTGCGCAGCCAAGACCAAGTTCAGCGCGAAGCCCGCCACGAAACCGTATAGGATCAGCTTGTCATCCACCTCTTGCAGTGTTGTGAAGATTCGAGAGAGCGAGCCGGCTAGGTAGTTGAACACCTGCATGCTATATTAGCTTGGCACAATCTCGGAGAAGACGGATAACAAAGCATCGGAAACTGAAAGGGACAGCCGGGAACGAAATCACCGCGAAAACTTGGTAATCTTGCAGATGCCCCGGCTTCGGGTAGGAAACTCGGAACCAGCGGATATGGGGATACTTACCGTGAATGCGCTCAGCTGTCCGGTTCCGCCTTCCTGATAGATAGCAGCGATCTGAGGCACCTTGCTGGCCACGCCCAACAGACCTGCACCCATCTGCAAATAGCTCAGAGTCTGCATATCGAGGATTCCTCCATTAAACAGTGTGACGACGCTCGTTGCCAGGGCCGCTACGAACAGTGCGGCTATGCTCGCCCGTCCGCTGTAGTTCAGAACCAGGATTGTAATGATTACATTCTGACCGAGGATCAGAGCAGTCTCACCGTAGGTGCTGAATGGGAAGCCTTTGCGCACATTGTAGGCGAGCGAGATGAGATAGGACGAGGTTTCGAGGAGGTACGATAAGAAGCTGATGCCGGACGAGGACTGCGACTGTAGGAGTTTGATTATCTGAGGAACCTTGACGATGGACGATGCGCCGATGATGCCGATGCCGAGACCTTTGGAGATGGCTAGCTTGAGGCACCCGGAGTCTGTAGGATCGAGATCGAGGATCAATGTCTTATAGCAAGCATCGCCGATGATGGACACTCCGAGATCTCGAATAGGCGTAGGTAGGTTGTTCGTAATAGGCCGTAGCGGCTGCAGAGCCGTTCGTAGGGTTTCCATCCTAGATGCTCTTCTATCTAGACGTAAAGGTCCAACTAGTTCTCGTCTCGCCTATCTTAGGATTAGATGAACCTGAAAAGGCCACTTCTGAAATTAGGAATTAGGCAAAGGAAGGAATTGCTGAGGCTGACCTACAATTCAGAGCTTACAATTATCGTTCGACGCGCAAAAAAAGACACGCCTGGTACGTAATAATCCTAGTGTCTAGGGTGGCAGCCTGTGACCCTGTCATTCGGTCCCATATGGAGAAGCTATACTTAGACTGGTCTAGCGTAATTTTTAACGCTTAGACCACCTTACATCATACCTCAACTTACGACCGACTTCACGGTTACCTACATGTATGCTTTAGGTAGTCTTCTACATGAAAAGAGTTCTCAGTGTGAAGGCGTATCAAGATAGTTTTGAAGACAAAGGATTTGTATTCTACCTAGTCATTCTAAGTGCCTATTTCATTGCCTACCACAAGTAGAACAAGAATTCAATCGCAGGTGTCATTGTTACAAAAGCAAAAGGTTGGGGAGAACACCATCTCCAAGTAATAAACCCGTAAACGCGCAAGGCAACCTCCCCCAAAGGCTACTGCTTACTTCTTAGCCGACTTCTTAGCCGATTTCTTAGCCTTCTTCTGACCCTTGTTCTGGGTCTTCTTGGCCTTCTTCACATTGTTCAACTGTATGTTGAACTTGCGAATCAGGGCACCGCACTTCCCAAGATTGCCGCGTCGCTCCCAGGTGTTGTGGGAAGCGGGATATCCCGCCCACTTCACAAGATACTGGGTGGCGCGACCACCTCCACGGCGATCGACGATCGCTTCGACCTCCCACTCCTTGTTGCGAAGACGTCTGCGTCCCGCCTGTGATATATTAGCATCTGTACATACCTAACGTTAGAAGTGTTGATTAGGTACTTACCAGCAGCCAGGAGATTCGAGTGGTGGCGGCCAAGGATGCCTTGCGGCTCGAACGACGAATGGGTGCGACTGGAGCCGGGTCTGAAGCAGGAGCTGCTTGTGCAGGACCAGGAGCAGGGGGCCCCATGGGGAGTTGGATGACTAGAGCATGTCCGGCATTCGGGGGGCTAGGCGCTGGGCTCACCAGAGCGCCGTTGTTGACGATAGACGACATTGTAGCAGGTAAGACTACAAATAGTTAATTTCCACGGCGCAAAGGAAAGGCAACATGCGTGTTTGGCGAAAGGAGACGAGATACCAATGCAGTCAACTCGTATACAACGCGATTTGAAAAAAAAAGGGAGAGTGGAACTCACAGTTCAGCGACGAGATCGGTTAGTTTGTCTTGCAATAGTTGAGCAGGCTTGCCTTGATAGACGAGTCAGGTATGGCGCTGGTATTGTTTACATAGGACGGCGATGTTTATGACGAAGGATGAGGAGTGTGGATGGTGGATGGTGGATGGTGGATGGTAGTAAGAAATGTTGCGGCGATTTGTGCGTGGAAAGTCCCAAAGATCACAAGGACGCGACAACCAAGCAGTTTTAAGGGGGGCTCCGTGCACAGATTGTTTATATTACTGGTTGATTCGATTGTTATATCGCAGGCCGGCGCGTGTATGTTCGATCGACGGCACACGCAGAAATGGAAGGCACGACCTGTGGAAACTTGAACTGGGGGACGGCCCTAAAATCGAAAATCGATGAAGGAATGTGCGCTATTAACTGACTGTAAGTAACATGTACGGCTTTCTTTGAGGTCAATATTTAAGAAAATACCCCTAGGCCGTCGCTGCCCCTTAAGGCACTTGTACATACCTTCTCTGCGGCTCAACACAGTGTGGAAGTGGGCTACTGGGTGTTAATATATACATTAGGTAGATATACATATATAGGTGCATATATCTAATAAACTACATGTACCTACCTAGCTGCTCGCCTACTTTATGTGCACTGGAACACTACAACGACCATCTATTCTAGGTACTTAGATAGATATAGATATTGTACCTAATGTATTGAGAAGGCAGGTATTCCAGCCACTGCCTCCTCAACGGTACCCATCATTGATGCCACATAGACACCTCCCTGAACTATTTCGACGTCATGTACTTTACACATTAGACCATGGGGGACTTCGGACCACACTCCATTTAGCTATAGGGGTATAAACACGCCAAGTTTCACTAATAACATCTTGAAATCTCCCGTGGTATACTCAACTCGAAGGCCAGTCCCTAGGGATTTTCTAGTCCCTTGTTCAATCTAAGTCTTCTTCGTAGTCGTCAGGTAGTTCTTCAAAACGACCCTCCTGGACAGCCGTCCGGACTGGATTCTCGGCGGATATGATACCGTTTGATCTCAACCTGCCAGCTGGTCAGCACCGTCCACAAATAGTACAAAGTCATCCTTACCTTTCAAAAAGGACGAACAGCCTCTCTGCTTCCCTTTCCCTCTCCTCTTCAGTCATCTCCGGGATCTCGGGATATCTCTCGGCATCTAGGAACTGACCCGTAATCGGATTGACCGGTCTATTAGCGCCACCTTGAGCCGTGCTGAATGCCTCGGACGCATTCTGAGGGATGGGGAGATTCCTGTTAAACAGGAAACCCGAAGCAAAGCCGTATCCTACATTCTCAACAAACTTCGATGCGTCCTTATCAGACATATCAAAGAATAGGTTTGATATTGTCTCTCGCAATTGAGGAGCCACGGGATTTGTCGAGTTCTTGAGAAGCCACGATGGCAAGGAGTCTGTCCGGCCAAGAATTTGAGACCTGTCGGCTTCAGTTGGTAATAGCCGTGAGCGTATGAAACTCTTCACATCCTCTGGGGCGTGCTCATGGATCGCGCGAATCACACCAATCAAAGGCGTCACAGAGCCATCTAGCTCCTCGTCTTTGTACGACGTCGTGGAACGGCTTAACAGGTCAATCAGACGATTGGCAAGCATGTTGGGGTCGTTTGGGGGATAAAGAGAAGATCGGATATCTTTGGAGCTAATCTCTAAATTCAGGAGGGCGTTGACCAATGCGCTAGTTGGAGCATCCAACGGTCTCTGGGTTTGGAATGAGCCCTTGCATAGCACGGTGACAATGTGGGGTATGGCGGCAGTAAATGAAGAGACGCGGTCGCTGCAGTAGTGAGTAATATTGAATAGGAGTTGGAGTGTCTGTGATAGAGCCATATCATCCATTGGATCTGTTGCCGAGCTTGTTGCGCTACGTTGCTTTGCATGTCGCTCAAGATTCTTGTTGATAGCATCTGCCAGATGATGCTTGTCGATAAGCTCGACCAAATTCACGTTCGTCCCATACGTAGTCAGGAAGATTATCCTAGAAACTAGGAATTCATCATCGCGGTTGTCACTCTTGAGTTTATCACACAGCTTGGCTTCGTAACCCAAGTCAACAAGCATTTGTCGAGTCTCCTGCTTCAGGAGTAATGCATTGCAAAGAACTCGTAAAGCATTTCTAGACGTCGTGCTGGATGGGCTATTAAATGCGTGCCGGGCGAGTGTCTCGATGCCCTAGTTAATGTGAGCTCTCGAGTCCTCCTATTTTACAAACTCCTGAACTTACCTTCTTGGTGAAAATAGGATCGGCATCCTGAGGGTCTCTGCTATATACCTTAAGCTCTTCTAAGGCGGAATCACGTTCTTGGGCCGTGTCGAATTAGGATGAGCTAATCGGTCTTAGGGTGGTAAGCAACTCACGATGAGGAAGTAAACTGATAGAAGTGAGATCTTCAGCTAATTTTTCCATTAAACTTGTGGCGGCGGCTAATTTCTCTGTATACAGAATGAGTATTTTACTGCCTTCTAGGGAACTCCAGCCACTAACCAGGACCCACGAGTGCTGCAGCTGCAGCAGTTTGCTGGCTGGGTTGAGCCATCTGGGAACGAATTAGGGATTCCTCTGAACCAGCCTGCCGGTTTCGTGGTGATGAGAATATCCGCCAGAAGGAACCCGACCGGCCTCGAGAAGACTGCTGTGCCATTGTGAGTATAGGTTTGAGATGCATATGATTACTCTACTATGCCAATATGAAGCAACGAAAAAAAGAATATGCAGGAAAGGAAAGGCGTGCTGAACGGCCGTGGCGTATCATTGATTATAATATCGGAGATTTTATATACGACGTCGAGCAGAGAGCATACATATGAAGCGGGGTCATATCCCTCATGAAGATGGTATAGGTAGCAAACTGCTCAAGCACATTGGTAGCGGATTGGATAAATCTCAGAAGCAGTTGGGTAAGGCATATAGGTGTGCTGCCAACACTGAAGTGTCTGATAATGGAAAGGGTGAACATACTAGGACAATATTCGAACCCAATCTTCAAGTTGGTGGTGTTATCGAATGACTTCCCACTCAACTCCAACACCATAAACCGAGGCTAGAAGCAGTGTCACCCTATTACGAGGGATAAAGGAATGATCCTCGAAAGGGAGTCGCACAAGACCGTTTGTCCAAGGCCACCGGATGCAATGCGCCTAGTAAATGTCGGCTTATACAAGAAGCGTTTGATGATTTGCTCGGAATACACTTAGGCAGAGCTGGCCGGTCGGCTGGTTGGGCAAGCTGCTAGGTACATACATGTATGTATGAATATGGGAATACTCCAATTAAAGTCGAGTATGACGCAACAGGGATACCGCATGTCTTAACAAACTTTGCGTTATGTACCGTAGCAGCAAAGGGTGGTTATAAATAATGATTTTTTATATAATAAATCATAATCCTTATAACAATTCTTAAGTTAAAAACATATTATTTACTTTATAATAATTATTTTAATAAATTATAATTATTATTAAAATAATAATTATTTTAAGGTATAAATATAATATAAGTAATTTATTATTAAAAATAACATTTATATTATAATATTTTAAGTTATAATTTAACTTTATTAAAGGATATAAAAAAAAACTATATAAAATTAATAATAATTATTTATTAATATTTTTATAATTATTTTATATTTTAATTTATATAAATAATTTTAATATTATTAATAAAAATTAAATATAACTTTATTAATTTAATTATAATAACTTTAATAATAAACAGTTTATTATTAAGTTTATATATAATTTTTAAATTTAATAGTTTATTTTAAACATTAATATAATATAAAGATATAATAATAATAAAAATATATTACATATTATATATAATAAATAAAAAAATATAGTTAATATAAATAAAATTATTTAATCCTTAATATTAAATATAATTGTCTTAATTAAAAATAAAGTAATTTTTAAAAATATTATATTTAAATATAAGTAATATTAGCTTTATTTATAAGTTATTATTATATTTATAATATTATATAATATTTATAACTTATTAAATTTAATTTTCCAAACTTATTAAATTTAATTATATATTTCTTATATTATAAAGTAATAATAGTTAAAAAAGTTATAATTTTAATAATAAATTAATTAAAAGTTAAAAATAAATAAAGTAAATAAGTTTTTAACTTTTATAAAGAAATAATTTTTATTATATATAAAATAAGTTATTTATTAAGTTTATTTCTTTAATATGTAATTAATAATAACTAAATTAATATATTTATTATTAAAGTATATTATTATATTTAACTTTATATCTTTTATTTTTAAATTAATTAGCTTATTTTTATTTAAATAAGATAATATATTTTTAAATAAGTTGGGATATTTTTAATATAATTTTTACAATTTTATAATAAGTTTAAGATTTTATATAAAAAATATGTTTTAAAAGGCTAAGTAAATTATAAACTAAGTATTAAATTTTATTAATAAAATATACTTAATATTAAAATAATTTATTTTATATATATATTATTTAAAGTATTTATATATAATTATTAAATATATACTTAATTATATATAAATATTATTAATTTTAAATGGTTAACATATTTATATTTATTTTCATTAATTAATATATTATAATTAATTATTAAATTATATTCCTTTATAAAGTTTATATAATATATAATAATATAAATATTTAATTAGCTTATATCGTTTATATATTAAATAAATTATTTTAATTTTTTATTAATAGAATTATTATTAAAAATATTAAGAGTTTATATTTTAAAAAAATAAAATTAAATAAGTATAATTAAATTTAGCTATAAGATTAATAATTTAAATATAAAAATATAAAGCTGGTTAAATAATATTTTTATCTTTTTTATTATAATTTTTATATTATTATAATTAGTTTTTAAGGCCTTAATTTTTATAAAAATAGTATTACTTTTTATAATTATAATATATGTTTTAATAATAATATTAATTGAATTATTATCATTTATATTTGCTTTTTTATAAAAGGTAGGTTTAATATATTTAAGCTTAAGTTAATTATAAAGGAATATTAATATAATAATAAATTATATAATATGTTTAAATATATTATAGCTTGTTAAATAATGTTTAAGTAATTATAAATAATATTTATTAAAAAGGAATAATTATATCCGTAAATTATAAAAATATGTTATTATTATTATATTTATTAGAATATTATTATAAAGGAGGAAGTATATAAAATTAAATAAGTTATTATATTTTAAATATATAAGATTAAATAAATGTAAAAGAATAAAATTAAATATTAAGGATATAAATTAAAGTAGTGAATAGGTGTTTATTATATTTTATTAAAAGTTATAAATATTTTTTAAACTTTTATTAATTAAATTATTAATTATATAATTTTATATTTATTTAATTTAAAAATAAAATTACTTATATATAATAATATTAAAATTTAATATAAGTATAAATTTATTAAGCTTATTTCCATATATAATATAATAATAATGATAAAACTTAAATATATAAAAACTTTTAAAGCTATAATTTTTAACTTATTATAATATATCACTTATAAAGCATAATGTAAAAGTGTAAATTATAATTTTAATATTTTAAATATTTATATTTATATTTTAATTAAGGATTTTAAAAATTTTAAAGGATTTAATAATATTTGTAAAATTAAATTTATAAGGACTTAATATTAATAGGAATATGCTATTTAGTTAAAAATATTTAATAATAAAAAAGCTAATTAAAATAATATAATTATTTATTAACGATTTATATAAATTAAAAAATATTTTAAATTTATTAATAAAATTAAAGTATAATACGGTTATAATAAGCTTTATGTTAAAATATTATTGATTTTATTTAAATTTGAATTTATTATAATTATATATATTAATTTTAAGTTTGTTATAAATTGAATAAGTATAATAAAAAAGGATAATAATTTTAATAGGTTTGGTAAAAAATTTATTATTAATATTTTTGCTAATAACTTTTTAATTTATAATGATTATATAACAAGTATAATAATACTTATTTTCCTAATTTTTAATTAAATATATAAGATTTTTGTACTTAAGCTAATATATATTATCTTTATTTTATCCCTTTAAATTTTTTTTACTTAAGTTAATAAGGATTAAATTTTTAAAAATCTTATTAAACTTATAATTATAATACATATTTAATAAAAAATATATATACATTTTAAAGATATACGTAATACTTAACCAAATAATAAGCTTATTTTACTTTTGTAATAAATTTAAAATAATATTGTTAATTTGTTTGTTATTATTATTAAATATTAAGCATTTTTATATTTATAATATTAACACTTTTTTATTTTAATAAGTATAAAAGTTTATATACATATCCTACTTAAAGTTATATATTTATTTAATATAAAAGTGTATAATATCATTTATATTATTTTTAATTTTAAAGTAAAAATAAATTATTATATTATAACAATAATAAATAAAATTACCTAGGTATAAAATTATATTAAACTTTAAATAAATATAATAGCTATTAAATGTATAAATTAACCTTAACTAATAATATATATAATATAGCTTTATAAGTTTATTAACAAAAATAACTAAGCTAATATAAAGGTTTTTAAAAATATTAGATAATAATAATACCTTAATAAATATTAAGGGGTTAAAAAAGGTAAACTTTATAATAATCACAGGTATAAATTTCTTTAATTTATATTATTTATTATTTGGTTTTTTCCTTTAAGCTTATAACATTTAATTTTCTTAATATTTAACTTTATAAGCTTAAGATTTAATTAACATTTTAATTACATTTAATCAAATTTTTATTTATTATATATTTAAAAAAAATAACCATTTATAAAACCGATTAATTAATATTAATAATTAATTTAAAAAATTTAAAATATCTTTTAATTAATTATTATTTTTATCTTAAAAAAATAAAAAGATATTTTATAAAAATATTCATCCTTAATAACTAAGGTTAATAAAATTCATAAATATAATAAATACCTTTTCAAACCTTAATATTTAAATTATTATATTTTAATATATTAATAATAAATATAATATATTTATATTAAACCATTTATTATTACTATAAGCTATTAAATCATAAATTAAAACTAATATAACTTAATTAACAATTATATTAAATTATAAAATAAAAGATTTATTAGCTAATTTAATAAAATTATTAATAAATTTTATATCTATATTTTTATTATCTTTATCATCATTATCATTAAAAAATATTAAAATAAATAAGATATTATTATTAACTATCTTTTTATACATAATAACATTAACAATTTCAATTAAATCTAAGATTAAATATAAAATATATTAAAGATTATCCTTTATATTATTATAATATATTATATTAAAATTAAATATTATTATTAATAAATATATATAATAATTAAAATTTATTAAAAAATAATATTATATAATAAAATTTTAAATAAATAATAAAAACTAACCATTATTTTCATTTTTATCTTAAATTTTATTATTAATTATTTCCTTAATATTATTTCCATTAATAATTTTTCCTATTTTTTTTATCCTATCATTAAAAAGAATATTAATCAAATCTTTATTATTAAAAATATTCAAAATTTAAAAAATTTTATAATTATTCTTTATAAAAGATAGATTTTTAAAAAAGATTTATTAGTTACCTTCTTTATTTATTAATTAAATATTTTATCGCATTAAAAACACATAATAAAGACATTTTAACATAAATTTTAAATTATAAAATCTATCTTTTTTATTAAATAACATATTATCGTATATATATATTAAAATAAAAAATATAAAAATTTAAAATCTTTACCATTATATTTAAAAAATAATTATAAAAAAGGATATAAAAAAAATAATAAAAAGGAAATAAAATTAATAAAATAAAAAAAAAAGATTTTTCTTTAATAACAATTATACATTAGCTTAATATTAATAATAAAATAAAAACACCATATTAAATAATATTTAATATTTTTAATAATTAATAACAAAACTAATTAAATAAAGGAGGGATAATTAATTAATATATTTTAATTAATAAGGTTAAAAATTATATAAAAAACCTTTAATTTATTTTATCTTAAATTTTCATTTATAATAATTTAATATTATATTAATAAATTACCAAACTTTAACCTTAATTTACCCTAAAATATACCCTTTTTATATATATATTTATAATTTATTAAAGTATATTAAACTAAGAAATATTTATCCTATATAAAACTTTAACATAACGAATTAATCACTAAAATTTACTAATAATAATAATTATAACCATTATATTTATAACCCTTTTTTATTAAAAACTAATTAACACATAATATATAAAAACCTTATAAATTATACCATTAATATAGTATTTAATTTAAAAAAATATATTAATAAAAATATAAGCTTTAATTAACATTAAATATTAATATTTTAATTCTAAATAATTAAATATTTAAATTAACATAAAATAATTATTTAAATAATTATTCATATAATTATCCATATAATTATCTATACAATCATCCATATAATCATTTATACCTTATTTTTTTATTAACTTTTTAAGCTTTTAAATATTATTAACTTTTAATATAAATATATAATTAAAAATATTTATAATATAAACATTTATAAAAGATTTAAATATAAAAAAAAAGGTACTTTAATTTATTAAAAAATTATTTATAATTAAATTTATCTCTTTAATTTAAGCTAATATTATTATAATATTAAATTTTAAAAAAAAAATTTAACTACTTATAAAAATTAAAAATAAATTATAACTATTATTATATTAACTAAAAATTAATTAATATTAAGATTTATTATAATTATAAGTTATATAAGTATTTCCTAACCTTTTATAGTAATAATATTATCTTTTAAATTATTTATATATAATATTTTAAGATAAATCTTTTATTTTAATAATTTAAAATATTTTACCAATATATTTTAAATCTATTTTAATATATTAAATATAACTTTTTATTTAAGTAATTTTATATAAGTAAATTTATTACTATATTAAAAATATGCTAACACTTTATAATCATTTATTTATAACCTTATAAAAGATTATTTAAACAAAATAAATTAATAAATTATAAATCTAATATCCTTTTACTAATAAATTAAAGATTACTTAAATTTAAACATATTTAAATATATTTATAATCTTATAACCATTAAGGTTATTAATTATAATAAAACCTTTATTAATAAATAATAACTTCCCTTTTAATACTTTTAATAATTATTTAATATATTTTTTAATAAGCTATATATAATTGTAAAAATAAAGATAAAGTTTAATTTAGGTATTAAATAATTTACTAAATTTTTAAATTATATTATATAAAATGAAAACTTTTTTTTATAAAAAGCATTACATATGGTATTTAATAAAATTTATAAAATTAAAAACTTTTAATATATTAAACTAAGTTATTTTATTTAAACCCCACTTTAAAATATTAAATAAAATATATTTAATCCTTTCCTAAATAATAAAAAGTAAAAATATTAAGCCTTATATAAAAATTTCTAATTTAATAATTCCCTATTACTTTTATTACCCACCATAATATTTTTTAATAAAAAAAAATATAAGAATAATCTTTTTAAAATTATAATTTATTTATACTTTTAATAAAATAATATATATAAAAATATTATAAATAAAGGCAATATTAATTAATATAATCCTAAATAAAATCATATAATCTTAAATATATACTAAAATAATATTAATTAAAATAGTCTTAAATAAAATTATATTATTTTAAATATATACCTAAATAACCTTTATAAAAATAACTATAAACAAAATAACCATATTAAGCTAGTTTTACCTATTACCTTTTTATATAAAAATTAATATTTTTAATATAAACCTACCTTACTTTTTAATTAAAATAAACTTAAAACTTATTATAATAAAACTTTAAAATCCTAATAAATTTACTCCACTTATTACGTTATTAAACACCAAGGTAATACTATATTAAAACATTTAATTAATTTGCAATTTCACTAAATTTTTAATATTTGGAAAGGTTATTATATTAATTATTAAATAAAGTTTAAAAAAGATTTAAATAACCAAATTAATTTTATAATAAAAAAAATATTTTAAATTTAAATAACAAAAATATTAACCATAAAAATATTAATAAAAAGAATAATAATTATTTAATTATTAATAAATTAAAAAATCCAACCATTTAATATTTATAAAAAATTAGTTTATATTAAGCTAATCATTATTAACACTTTAACTTTATATTAATCTTTTCTTATATTAGTTTTTTCTTATATTAATCTTTTCCTATATTAATCTTTTCTTATAATAGCCTTTTCCTATTATTAATAATCCATTATTTTATTTATAAATAACTTATTTTAACATTATAATAGATAATATTATATATTATATTAATAATAAAAGTATTAATATTTATTTTAAAGCTATTATTTAATATAATAAATAACTAAATAATAATTTACTTAATATAATAAAATGTATAATTTAATTAACTAACTAACTAATTAATTAACTTATATATTAACAAATAAATAAATTAACTAATTAATTATTAACTTAATTATTAATATAACTAATTAATTAAGCTTACCCTTATAAAGTAAATTCCTTTTATATTAAATAATAAATTAACCTAATTAAACCATATTATATTTAACTATTATTACCTATATAAATTATTTACAAACATTAAATAAATAAATATATTAACTATATAAAACTAACTTATTACCACCTTTAACAATTATATAAAAGGTTAATAATAGCCTTTTATATTAAAAATAAAATTTAAAATGTGTTTAAAAAATATTTTATACAAAGCCTTAAAAAAGCCTTACTTTTTATTTAAATTACTATTTCAACTAATGATTTTATTAATAAAAGGCAATATTTTTAATAAAGTACTTTTACTTTTATAAGTAAACCTTTATGTAATATTGGTAAAAAAAAATATCTTTTATAAGATATTATTACCATTATAACCAACATTATTATAACTAAAAGTTTATAAATTAAATATAAGAATATATTTAATATATAAACTTTATTCTTTATTACTATTATAAGATATTTAAGACTTTTTACTAAATAAATTTAAACCTTTTAAATAATAACCATTAAATAATCGCAAAAACTTAAATAATTCTAAAGACTTAAATCATTTTAATACATAATTAAATCCATAATTATTAAACTTAATATTATTAAAATTACTAATTAAAACCATCTTACCATTATATATAAAGTAAATTATAATGTTACTATAAATATTTAAATTTAACTCTTTAAAATCCTTTCCTTTAATTTTATTATAAAAATATTTCTTTCCTTTTTATTTAATTTACTTATAATTACTAATTACTTTAAATAATAATTATAATAAATTACTTATTACCATTTATTTATCAACCCTTATTCATTTTTCATCGGTAATTTTTAAAATGTTTATAAAATATTTAACATTTTTATTAACTTTATTAACAAAAAATTAAATAATTAAATTTATAAATAATATCTAAATAAAATAGGTAAAAAAAAATTCTTAAAGGCTTTAAAATACATATAAACAATATATATTATAAAATAACTTAATAATTTTTATATTAAAATCTTTTAACTTTAATAAAAAAATTAACACGTGATTAACCAAATAAAATTATTTATCCTTTTTATTAAGCTTTAAAAAAAAAACAAAAGTATTATTATTAAAAAGTATATAAATATTAAACCAAAAATAAATCTTATTATCAATTAATTTATAAATAACAATATTTTTTTTACCTTTAATAAATTTACATATACCATTAAGTTTAAACCATTACTAAACCATCTTAAATATTATATAAGCTTTCTTAAATACACCTAAATTTTTAATAACATAATAAGGCATTTATTACATATTATACATAAAAAATTCCATAGTAATAAAATAAAAAAAATAATAAAATATTATATCTTACTAAAGCTTAAGTAAAACTTTTAAGAAAATTTAATAATTAAAATAAGGTATAATAAAATATAATATATTTAAATAAAATTAATATTAAAATTAAAAAAAGATTAAAATTCTAACCTTAAAAATATTTAAAATAATAAAAAAAATATTATTTAATAAAAACAAAATAATCTTTAATAAATTTAAAATACGGATAAAATACTTTAAAAAATTTAAAAAAAAATAAATAATTTAAATTACTTATATTTAACCTTTTATCTTTAATTCAAATATTTTTAACCATAATATAATAAGTATAATATAAAATACCATAATATAATCCACCCTTATTAATTATTTAAAAAAAAAGGAACAAGATTTCTTTTAAATAACTTAAGTAATAAACATTAATTAACTACTTTAACCATTTACATATATTATTAATAAAAAGTTAAATAAATTTTAACAAGGGTTATAACTCTATTTTAAATATTTTTAAATATAAAATCAAGTATAATATTAAATAAAAAATAATTAGATTAATTATAAAAATAAAAAAGCTATTTATAATAAATAAAATTTCAAATTTAAAATATAATAATATATTATTAAATATTTTATATTAATTTTATATATATTATTTAAAGGATAATATATTTATATATTAAAATATATACAATTTTAAATATAAGCTATAAAAATCTTATATATTTTTTATTAAAAACTTAAAACTAATTTTTAAATAATATTTACATAAATATTTATATAAAACTAAAAAAAAGCAAATTAAATTAAAAGAAAAAAAAGCCAATTTTAAAATTAAATCATATTATCTCACTTATAGTAATTACCACTAATATATTTTTTAAGCTTTTTCTTTATCCGTTAATAATCTTATTTTATTTTATTATATTTATATAATTTTATAAAAAAAAACCCTTATTAAATATTTTATCTCTTAAAAAGTTATTTTCAAATATTTTATTTTTTTTTTTATCTTCTTAATCACTTATTAAATTATATATATTTTTTAAAGTATATATCCTTTTTCCTTATTAAATTCCTCGGTTTTAATTATTATTAATATAATGTATATAATATTTTAATATATTATAGCTTTAACCATTAGCCCTTTACAATTTCCATTTATTATAATATTTATAAATAATATTAAAAACCTTAATAAAAACTAAGGATTAATAACTATATCGTTTCTTTTAAACTTAAATAGCAAAGATAAATATAACCTTAATTTTTTAAACATTTACTATTTTAATTTTAAAAAATATAACCTTATATTAAAATTCGCACTTATAAATAATAATGATATTTTTTATAATTTAATTTACTACACATGTTATATTATAGCTAGGAATTATTAAAATAATAGCTAAGTTAAAATATTATAAAATAATAACCCCCTTTAACTTAAAATATTATAAAATAATAACCTTTTTTAACTTAAATTATTTTAATATAAATTATCTCGCATTTAAAAGAATAATTTTTTAAGCATATTTTACCATTAAAAGAATAATTTTCTAAGCATATTTCACAATTAAAAGAATAATTTTTTAAACATATTTTATCGTTAATAAGGTAATTTTTTAAGCATTATAACGACTTAAACACGCCCGTTTCTATTTAAATTTAAAAACCTAAGTAAAAAAGTAAATATTATTAATAAATTAAAAAATGGTATTATAAGAGGAAATATTTTAATAATATTCTTTTATATATTTAAGTTTTATAAAGGCGTTTATTATAAATTGCCATATTTTATTATTTTATATTTTTTTTTCTAATAATATTTGCTATTAATAATTTATAAAAAGTATAAATACGTTATTATTTTAAATTTTAAGAATTAGTATTATCTTTATAATTAACTACTAAAGCTATAAATAAATCTTCTTAAAAATTAACCATATAAGCTTAAAAATAAAAACATATATTATTTAAGTAAATTTTAAAACCAAATAAAAATAACTTATATAATTCCTAATATATACCAGATATAATTTAATAAAAACTAAATAATAATATATTATTTAAATATAAATTTTAAAGTTAATTTAGTAAAAAATATATAAAAATTATATAAAAATATTTATAAAATTTTTAATTAAAATATACTTATTTTATTCTTAAAGCTTAATAAAAATAAGGTAATTAAGGTATTTACATATATATAAATATTTACATATAAATAAATATATAAACTTTTATAGGAATTAATATTGTTATATTATAATCTTTAATAAAATAAAGTTAATTAAATTCTTTATAAATTTTTTTTTATTTAATTTATATGGTTTATATTTTATATTATATATATATTTATAATAAAAAAATTAAATAGTAAAAAAAATAATTATATTTTATATTTTAACAATAAAAATAAAATAAATATTTATTTATAAAAATTAAATAAAACTAAGTTCCTTAACTTATATCTGGGTTATAATAACACATCCGAGATAAATAATAATAATAATAACAATAATAATAGGAATAATAATAAATATTATAAGAATAACTTAAACAATAATGCCTTATATCTTTAAAATTAAAATAAAAGAATAAATAATAACCAATATAATAATAACAACAAAACCTAATTAATAATTAATTTTTTCTAAGATTATTATAACATATATTTAACTTTTAATAATAAAAAAATAGATAATTATTAAAGTAAATTATCTATTAATAAATTAAAAAGAAAATTATAAAAAGTTTCCAAGAATTTTAATAAATTAAATTTTAAAATAGTTAAAGAATTACGCGATTATTTACTAAAGTATTTTTAACATTTAAATAATTTAGGGATTATTTATAAATTAATAAACATATTACCTATCCATTTTAATGGCTTAATTAAATAAAATATAATAAAATTAACTACCTTTTTTAATAATAATAAAAATAATTAAATAAATTAAAATAATAAAAGTATTTAAATTAATAAAAATAGCACAATTATTAGAAATAACCATAGCAATTAAGGTAAGGCTTTTTAAAATAATAAGGTTATATCTGTGGTTATACTTAAAACATTTTAAAATAATAAAATTATATTTATAACCATGCCTAACAATTTTAAAAATATTATAAATATCTTATATTTTACTTATTAAACCTTTATTTCCTAAGATAATTTATTAATATAAAGCTTTTTTTATAACTTATATATTAAAATTTATAATATTTAACTTATTAAAAAATATAATAATTTATTTTATTTATTTCCTTATCCTTATTTATTAATTTAAATTAAATTATTAGAAATATAATATTCTTAATAAATATTCTAATATAATATTAATATATAAGTTAAAAAATTTAATATTTTTAATAAATATTCCAATATAATATAAGTATATAATTAATTATATTATTTTTATATTATAAAAAAATAATAAGTCATTTAAATAATTATAATAAAAAATTTTTTATTATATTTTATTTAAAGCTTAAATAACTATATTATAAATAATTTAAATATTACATTTATAATTTCCTAATATAATAAATAATAAATTTTAATTAAACCTACTAATTTATTTAAATAAAAAATTAATATCTTTTTAAATATTAATAAATAAATATTTATTACTTTAAATTTTTAAAATATTATTATCTATTAAAATATAAATTAAATAATTATTTTCTTTTAATAATATTAAAATTTATAATAAACTTATTAAAAATTATATTATAAAATATCCCTATTATAAAAGGGATTTATAAAAATCATACAAAATTATTATAAGATATTTTACAACTTTATAATTACCTTAACCCCTAAGTTAGTAAATATATTTAAATATAAAAATAATATGGTAATTATATTAAAAAAATATGTTAAATACTAAAATACTTTAAAATAAAATTAATTATTAACTTATAAAAAACTTAAAAATATTGGTTAAACTATTAATCTTAATATTATTATTATTATAAACAAACCTATTACTATTATACTTATATATAATTTAAAAAAGGTTAACTAATTAAATTATTATATATAATATTAATAATAATATTTTTAATATTTTAATCTTAAAAATTTAAAATAATATTTTTAAGGCTAAATTAATATATAATAATACTTATTTAAACAAAAAAAATTTTAATATTTATTTAATCCACCATATAATTTAATAATTAAAAAATAATTTTAATATTAACTTATTTAATAATTAAATAATTATTTAACAAATCCATAAAATTATTAAAAAGGTTAATATTAAACTATTCTTATCTATTTAAAATAATTTAAGCATAATTAAAAAAAACAACAAAACATTAAAAACATCCCTTTAAATTAATAAACATAATAAAAATAAATATAAAAATATTTATCACAAATAATAATTTAAAAAATAATAAAATAAATAATTTAATAAATAAACCATTCCTTTTTACCTATACCTTTTTTTATTACTTATTAATTTTATAAACCTCTATTATATCTTATTTATATATCATTTCCTATTACTAAATACTATCCATATAATATTTAATTTTTCAATAATAAATATAATAAACAAGATTTAATAAGTTAACTTACTAACCCTTTACTTAAATTATAACTAAAAAATATTATATTATATTTTTAATATTAAAAATATAATATATTTTTTAACTTTATACTAATACTTATTTACTAATTTTATCTTAATATAAATTTAAATATAATCCCAT
This sequence comes from Hypoxylon sp. CO27-5, assembly GCA_002120305.1. Lineage (NCBI taxonomy): Eukaryota > Fungi > Ascomycota > Sordariomycetes > Xylariales > Hypoxylaceae > Hypoxylon > Hypoxylon sp. CO27-5. Next base: position 42,588 of record KZ112568.1, on the reverse strand, counting down.
ATTTTTATTAATAAAATTTAAAATTAATCCATATATTACTTAAAATAAACACATACATTTAAATTATACATTAAAATTTTAAACTATATTAAGACAAATACATATAAATCTTTACCATAAAACATATCCATACCTTTTAAAAATTCTTAAACAATAAATATATATTATCGCTTACATTTATAATACCTTTTTTAAATACTTACCTTTTAATTATAAATCTTTTTTTTAAATTAATTAACATTTTAAATATACATTTAAAAAAGTCTTATTACCATAATAATATATATAAAATTTATTAACTTATTAATTTATACTATAAATATAACATTTAAAAAACTTTATTATACTTAAAATCCTTAAAACATATTTAAAAATATTAACCAAATTTAAATCTTATTTCATTTAAATCCCTAACCCTTAAAAATAAAAAATTAACCTTATTAAACAAAACAATAAAACCTTAAACCTTTTAACTAACATTAATCCAAAGATTATAAAATTAATTAATAATAACTTAAATTTTAATTAAAATTAAATAAATACTTTTAATTAAAATTTAATTAAAAAAACCTACTTCCTAACTTAATTTAAACCATTTATTAATAATTCTTTTTTTAATAATAATAATAATAAACCAAATTTAATAAATAATATAAACCTTACTTATTATATAACTTAAATTTTAACTAAAATAAAAAAAATATATATAAATAACATTATTATTTTAATACTTAATAACTTAAATATATAAATATTCTTATTATACTTAATTAAAAAACCTTATTAATAATAATTATAACTTAAAATAAAATGAACTATCTTTTTAAAAAATATTATTAAAATTAAATACATTATTATTAAAAAATTAAACTTACACTTATACCACCCTTTAATTATAAAAATAAATTTTAATTAATTTTATTCTATTATAACAATTAATTTTAATAAAAGTTTAACTATTTATATAATTATAATTAACATTATTTTACCTTTAAAATATATATATTATAATTATAAAATAAATAAAAATATATTTTAACATTATATTATCTTATTAAATTATTTAAATAATATTTATATTAAATATTATTATAATAATAACGATTATAAATATTCTTATAAAACTAATATATTAAATATTTTATTTATAATATTTATTAAAAAATGATTATTATTTTAACTTTTTTAAATATTAAAAAATATATAAAAATAACCAAATTATATATAACTTATAATAAATAATAATAATAATAATAAAAAACTTTTAATACTTTTTTTAATATTATAAATAATATTTTAACTTATTTATATATTATTATAAATAAAATTTAAAAATTAAAGTATTAAATTTATTTATTATTTTTATAATTTAATTAAAATTATTTTTAACTTTATTATTTTTCTTTAATAATTTTATATAACTTAATTATTATTATAACTATTAACATTATATATAAATAAAAATATTAACTTATTAATAATTATTTTACCTTATATTATTATTAAAAAAGGCTTATTATAAAATAACTTCTTTTTTTAAAATTATAATAATATAAAATAATTATTATTACATTAATTATTAAATAAATAAAATTTATTATATAAATAATAAAATAAAATTAATTATATAATTTATTATAAATAAAATTAATTTTAAATTAATTAATAATATTTAAATTTAAATATAAAAATAGTTTTATTATTTTTACTTAAAGTATAAAATATGTTATATTTTAATATTATATAATTATATTTTAATATTAATAATTTTTATTAAGAAAAAAATTTTTTATACTTATACTTTATTATATAAATTAAGTATAATAATATATATATTAAAAAATGATTATTTTAATAATAATTATTTACCTTATAATAATTATTATATGCTTTAAAAAGGATTAGCTGAAATAGTGTTTTCCCGCTACGATAGCTATAAGTACCTACTAGGCACCTAGGGCTCTGCGTTACGGCACAATTAGGTAAGGGTGATTCGATTAGATAAGGTTACAAGGTTACATTGAGGAACGAGCCACATTTATGTGGGTACTTAAATTGAGTTCGCGTGAATCTCCAGCCACACTAGATGGTGCGGGGAATTGGTGGCCATTAGTGGCCCGTTAGGGGAGCTTAAAGTGGAGGTCCAAGCGTCTCGCGTCAATCTGACCAGGAACTACGCGCCACAAGCTCATCGCGACGCGTTTTTTTGGCTATTTCTTTTTTAATATACATGGTTGGTAGCCAAGGGGGGTCGTTGTCTTAAACTCGTATTTGCTGTACCTAATGAAACGAGCTCTCGATCTTTTTATTGTCCATTCTCTTTTCATTCAATCACTCACTGTAGAGTCTAATAACAATCAATCGAGCCTTCTTGTTTTTTTTTCTTAGTTTGTGCGGCACATGATAACTGGGTTCCTGGGTAATTCTTCTCGTGGTGGGAGTTGTCGGCTGGAGCAGCCATGATATCTCAAGTTGCACCCGTTCCAAGAAGTTTGGAGTCATTACCTGCAAGACCGCCCACGCCGCCGCGAGAGAAGAAACAAGATACCGATTCATCTTCGAAACACATTCTTTCTAGCCAACCCATCGACACCCGACTAAACCTTCATACGCCCCCAAGCTACTCTCCAGCCTCTGCCGATACCACCGACGCCAGCTCCCGGAGGTCGAGGAAGAAGGTTGGATTTTTGACGCAAGCCGAGTATCGAGACGCTCCAACCTATGCCGACAAAGAAAATGCTCGAAAACAACCCACACCAGCCTCTGCCCCTTCAAAATCTACAATCAAGCCCGTCAAATCCATCCTAAAACAGACATCAAGCCCTGGACCCCGGAACCTGTTAGACCCTTCAGCCATCGGCGACGAGGTAACCGGGCAGGTCAACATTGTCGCAATGTTAGACTCGACAATCAAGCAGCTCGCTGGAGCAGACAGGGATTCCAAGATCGATGCGTATATGATGCTAGCCCGGGCACTAAAAACATCGAATAACTTGCCCGATCGCATTGCTCTTCAGGATAAAATGAGCCTATTCACGCAGTTCATACAACGAGATGTCACAGCGAAAGGTCCAAATGGCAACATCGATTCCTCCATGGTGAACCACGCCCTTACTTTGCTCTGCACTTTTTTCTACTTTCCTGGTATCGCTTCAACTATATCTTCAGACTTTGGCGTCTTTATCATCGATCATTGCATTAGGTCTTTTGAAGACCCAACAGTACCTAAGGATGTTATCAGGCATTTGATGCAAGTTGTGGCTTCCCAGAGCTTCTCGACGAAGGTCATGACTTCGGATCGTATCGGCCGGCTGGTAAATTCGCTCCACAGGATCGAAAAGCATATGAAAGGGAAAAGCATCATCATGTCTCGCATATTGATATATCGAAGACTGGTGAAGCAATCGAAAATACATATGGTTACTCATTCGGACTGGGTCTTGGATTTGTTTACCGACATGCTTAGTAGCATGAAGGAGACTCGCGCTTCGGCCATTGCCTTAGGGCTAGAAGCTAGTTTCACCGTCGGTAAAGAGAAGCAGCTGTCCAGAAGAGTCATGGAAATACTTCAAATGCAGAACGAGGAGAAAAGATACATTGAATACTACATCGAGAGGTTGACGAATATGACAAAGGACAAGGCCGACTCACCTTCGGTCCCCCAAATCTGGAGCGTTGTCATTCTTCTGCTGAGGTGTCCAGTTGATAGGTGGGAATTCTTCGGACCATGGCTAGATATCATTCAGCGATGTTTCAACAGCGGAGACTATCAGACCAAAGTGGAGGCCAACTACGCGTGGAATCGCCTTGTCTACGTGTTACATTTTAACGACACGTCAGTTTCGAAGACCATCGGAACTATGTGCCAACCTTTCATCAGCCAATTAAGGAGGAAAGGCAGCAGCAAGCAGTTGGACGAACTACGAAAGGTGGTCGTGGCTGGTGTCTGCAATCTCTACTACTATATCTTCAAGCCGAACTTGAGCACCGCGCAAGTCGACAGCTATTGGGACGCGTGCGTCCGGCCTCTGATCCAACGGTTGGCTTCATCTGAAGTAGATGGCAAGCAAACAGAAAAATCTGCTTCTTCTCCCTTCGAAAACCTAACTCAAGCTGCTCTGATACTAACCGGGTTATTCAACTCATCAACGCCTCGGCTATGGAAAGAAGACCGGGTCGCCGAAAACACCTTGATTAAACCAGAAGAGTTACCAGCACTAGATCCGAAATGGGTGAGGCGAAACGCTACGAGGGTATTTTGCGTAGTGGAGCCCATCCTACAGAGGTCGTTTCTCCATCTGGCAGAACCGGAATCCGCTTTGTACAAACTTTGGCGTACGCTTGTCGGTGCCGTGGCGGTTGCCGCGTCCAAGGAGGTCAAGGTATCCACCGATACGGCTACCTTCATGGCACAAGCTTTCAGCCTATTAGTGAAAATATGGTCTCAAGGGCTCAGTCAACCAGAAGTACAATCCGATTCGCAGCAAAGATTTCTGGACTCAGCACAAACATATCTCTCGATGATGACAGAGTCCTTGGGTCTATTACCATTCACTGAAAAGCTGCTCTCCCTAAACCAACAAAACTCATTCATACCAGTAGCTACGCCTTCGCATCGCTCGGGGAGGGGACAGGGTCTCACGCGAACTCCTCTCCACCATCTATTCTCTATACTCTCTACAGTTCCTCCAGGCATTCAGGATGATGACGGCTTATTAAACTTGATAAAGGTTGTCTTTGATCCTTTCATAATCTCCCGACCTTCCTCTCATGCAAAAACCGACCTGGCTCGCGAACTAATACAGACATTGCCCACGGATGTCCTCAGTCCCTATGGGCCGTGGGTTTTTATATCCGATATTCTTTCTCTGTCTTTAGAAAGCAGCCAGTCAAGCTATTTGACCACCAGTTCCGGGAGCGAATCGACAACGGTTGGCCACGAGTACCGTGAGATTGTAAAGCACTTGGAAAGGGGTGTCAAATCAACGCCTAATCTCCCCTGGGAACATTGGCACTCGCTTTTCCAATTACTAGTAGCCCGAGTTACATATGAAGCGGGCGAGGCAGGATGTGCTATCGTCGTGGTGGAACCGCTGGCTAAGAACCTCCTGGAGTCCTCCCTGTCTCGCGAAGACACATTGCCATTCAACTATTTAAAGAGCAGCATCGAATTAATCGCTGCCGCAAAGCAGCCGCGAGATCGTCAAGCACTCGATGCTGCCCGACGCCGTCTCTGGGGTACTTCTATTGCTGGATCAAGATCTGCTTCCTTCGATCCGTTCGACAGCTTCTATCGTCTTACAAATAGCCTACTCGAAAATTTGTATACACATATAGAAAAGTATGATCAAAACGAAATCGTGGTACCTCTACTTGCGGAGATTACTGGCTTTCTTACACGATGTACCCTTTCGCTTGTCTTCAAATCGTTGGTTCACTTACAACATGGTATCAGTCTCTGGATTCAAGATGCAAATGCTCAGTATAGCAGCAACCAATCCTCAAAGGTGCCCGAAGCTGTAAGTACCTACCAGTTCATTTCAACTTCAGTGCTTTCTGCTAACAACCTGCTAGGTCAAAGTTTTATGGGATCGAATCTGTAGCTTACTTGCAGATGCAGATTCGCTCGAAAGCTCGCAGCTTGGTGCCGTTGAGGAACTGCTCTGCTCAGCGTTCCAGAGTAAGCACCGGCATATCGTCAATGCCGTTTCAGCAATGTGGAACCGTACCTTTGAACAAGCAGAGGAAATCCAATATCCGGAAAAGCTGAAGGAGGTGCTTATTTCTATTCACCCCTACGTAGATATTGTACTTCCCGGCCTAGACCTTTCGAGCTACGGATCTAATGGACAAGAGCCATCTTTCATTGAATCCCAAGATGACTCTGAAGTGCCAGATTCGTCTTTGGAAATCGCGCGCATCCATAAAACCCCTCCGGTAGAACGGCCATCCTCCAGGCGGTCTGCTACCCCTGGATCTGTTCAGCTTTCGCTACCTACAAAACGTCGACTCAATACTACTCCTAATGTTCCCCGAACTAGATCGACTAGGAGTAGTACAACTCCTAGGCCGCGACATGACGATTCTCAAATCCAATTTGCGGCCATCGAATCGTCTTCACCGAGCCTGAATGCGATGGAATCTCAACTTCTGACAAACCGTCAAAAGGAAGTCCGCGAGCGACAGCGAGAAAATGCTGCAATATTTCCTCACATTCGATCTAGCGCAGAGAAGCGAAAGTCTCCTCGGTCCACCGTGCACTCAAACCAGACAATGCTTCCACAGCAAGTACGAGCCACCACTCCTCAGCCCAACCGCGACCTTGAAGATTACGTGTCCTCCACACCGACACCGCGACGTGGTCAAGCTCCGATCATAGATGATGACCACGAGATGACAGATGATGTTCCCTCGTCACCGCCGGAACCCCGTCGCAACCTACTTGCGGAAATGAAACCACGGTCTAGAAGCAATAGTGTGTTCCAAGATTTCCCAATTTCATCCTCTCCTATTTCCGGATCGCCAGCGCCGAAGCGACAGATAGTGTCCGCCAATGAAGCTCATGTAGAGCTAAAGGAGCCAGAAAATATCCAAGGCGACGCTTTGGAAGCAGTTCATCATGAGTCAGATGAAGTAGCAGAGCCCAAACCAGACCAAATGCTTATAGACGTGGAGGATGACGACGTCAATAAAGTCAATGCTACTGAAGCACCAGTAACCCCACAAAAGACGCGTTCCTCGGGCAAAACACTAGAGTCATCACCTCGGTCTGACCGCGAGGTATATGTGGATGCTCTCACCAGCCCAGTTCCACGATTACCCCGAGCCCTTCGTAGTAATAGTGCGGCCGGCGAACAACAAGCTCTACCCCCATCCGAACCCAAAGATCGATCTTTTGAACTCAGCGATGATGAAGAACGAAGTCTGGCGCGTCTTGTTATCGAGCTTGATTCAAGGAAATGCGAGCTGTTGCCAAGATATAATACAGAATCACCAGAGAAGCCCCGAGAAACGAATGCGCCGACTTTGGAATGCATCACAGTAAATACAGGCTCAAGGAGATTGCGTAGCAAGAGGGATGAGAACAGTCAGTCATCGCCTGTTGTTCCTTCGTCACCTACGGAAGCGGAGAACTCCCAGTCGTCAAGCAAAAAGTCGAGGAGGAAGAGGAAGCGACATGCAGAGAAGAATCAGGATCCTGGTAGCAGCAACAAAAAGCAGAAGCATCGCAAATATGAAGAAGCGGAGGCGGGAGCGGAAGCGGAAGCGGAAGTGGAAGCAATGCCCGATGCCCAGATTCCTGAGGATAGGGCAACGGATACACCAAAGTCTATGGCAGCGATGGAAGAGGATATGGAGCTGGACACCGATATGTCGTTCAGCGAAATCCAAGAGCCCACAGTTGCCGGTGCTATTCAACAAGACTCGTCGCCAGTAAGCTTCGACGATAGCCTTCTAGAGCGCGAGTCCGATACAGAAGCGGTGAATCTACAGATAATCACCGAAGCATCTCAACTATCGGAAGTTGAACCTAGTCTTACAAACCCTCTAGAAAACGAGGAGCCACTAGTAGACACCGATACCGAGATGATTAATCAGGAGGAGGAAGGTGAACAAAGCTTGAAGAAAGCGGATGAGATTGCCACCGTACGATCTAACCAGGTCGAAGAAGCAGTAGTTGAGAAGTCAGCAGCTGAAAGAATCATGGATGCGCTGAGAGGAGGCTTAGATGGTCTCCGTACGGCAACGTTGACTCGAGATGAGGTTAACAAGATTGAGGATATGTTCTTCGATATCAAGAAGGAACTATACCAGGCGGAGAGCCGAAGTCGTCGTTGATTTAAATGAGGTGGGAGTGGTGGTATCTATAGACATGACCGGAAGGGGGACGGCATGGTTAGGTCTTGGTGTACTATACCAGTTACGACATGAGCATTGGCATGGAGTTAGGGACGGGACGGGACAGACGACAGTCTACTTGAATCGAATTGAATATATATACACACATTGCAATCCATACACCCACCATACATGCAGTCTCTTTATTTTTTTATTATTATTTTTTCATCTAGTTCACTCACAGACAAGCGCCAGGTAAATGAGTCTATGCGCATCTACTACCGAATTAACAACGATCTTTTCCTACGATCAAAACTTAGAAGTTTCAAGAGAGCATTGTCATCGAGCTGGATCGTCGTGATCGGTTGACGTAAAGGGCTCCTTGATCTCCTTGATCGCCTTGATCGCCTTGATCGCCTTGCTCACCGCCGCCAACACACACCCTCTTGACGATGGAAGGTTGCCGAATACTATGCCTCGCGTAGCAAGATCGAAAACGTAGTCACCTGAAACACTGGATTATAAGAGATTACTCATATCCCACGGCCTCGAGGGAGAAAAAGAGGGCTGTTTTCACCGAAGGAAAAAAAAAAAAAAAAAAAAAAAAAAAAAAAAAAAGGGGCGTGCTGTCAGCAGACGAGATGAGATGATATGAGATGATATATGAGATGATATTAATTATGAGGTAAATACATAGTACGTGATAGGAAAGATAGGTCGGTAGAGCGAGTCGGATAACAACGCTTCTAAAAGATTCGGGGAATATTCCTTCTATTGGGAGTTTTCCGGGCAGGTGCCTTCGTCCCATAGGCACGTCTAAGCAGTGTAGCTGCAGGCAGGATGATGGTTGGTTTCAGGTTATGCGGTGCGACTACCCAATATACGAATGTCCCACATTACCACCTACCTACGCCTATAGCTGTTCTGCTGTTCTTTCTAACCGATCTGTAAGCTCCATCCCGCATCCCACCTGGACTGCTGGATTAGGTACATGTTCCTAAGGTATAGGTACCATTGAACCTTATTAATGGCCCCCTCTCGGTTGAAGCTGGAGATCGTCCACCTCAAACATTTACCTAGAACATCACATCAGATCTCCACCTAACTGCAAAGCATCAAGGCTGCAAGGGTATTGGTCTCTTTTTCTTGATTTTCAAGAGAAAAAAAAGGGAAGCCTCTTTCGTCATTTCCTATTCTCCAACAAAGACGTACCTGAAACATCTAACCTACATGTAGGTGATCTACTATTCGTTCGTGTGTCTCAAATACGAGATATTATAGTTCCGGCACGCTGCTGGCGATTACCCCACCAACAAGATCCCAAAAGTACGGAATATTTACTTTATCTCTCGTACCCCGCTATGCCTACCTGCATACATCTACCTGATCGACCGACATAACCTATACTTACATGTATACATATAACCTATACATCCCGCGCTACCTTCCTTCCCTACATCTTCAATCTCTTGACATCACGGCCGTCTAGGAAGACGTCTTAATATTTGATCTACCCGTACAATTTCCCACTCACAGATTTGACCCGACCTAATCCCAACTTAATAAACCCGCCCATCTAACTAGAACAACTAACTAGCGACTATGGTTGAGCGACGTAACAAGCCGACGGCGCTGGCCACTACGCCGGGTCTTCCTCCTCAGCCTCAAGTCAACTTTTCCCACGGCAATTCGCGAGTAACCGCTGTACTTCCTACTGGTGACAGCGTTGAGATTCTGCTATATGGCGCCACCGTCATCAGCTGGAAGAATCGCTTCGGAACTGAGAAGCTCTGGTTATCCGACGCCGCTAAACTCGACGGATCCAAGGCCGTGAGAGGTGGCATTCCTCTCGTCTTCCCCGTAAGCTACCTAAAATAACATTACTTCCCAATCCTATAGGTCTATTGGAAACGACAATGAGGAGCTGGCTAAAACGTTGCGATTGATATAGGTATTCGGTACCTCACCGGACCATGCTGCGACCTCGAAGCTTCCTCAGCACGGCTTTGCGCGCAACTCGCGATGGGAGTTCTTGGGCAAGTCTAGCTCCGAGTCGACTGGCCCATCCGACAGCTCCGTCAAGCTCGACTTCGGCCTTTCGTCTGCAACGCTCGACGACGCGGTTAAGAACCTATGGCCCTACACTTTCTCCCTCATCTACAGCGTCACACTTACTCCGGAAAACCTGAGCACGAGCATCGTCGTGACCAACGACGGTGATCAACCTATCGAGTTCCAGGTCCTGATGCACACTTACCTGCGAATCAGCGTATGTATATCCGGATCTTTTGTTAGATTTTGATTGTTCGAGATGCGGACGGTTTGCTGATGTCAATATGCCGCACAGGATATCTCCAAGATCCAGGTGAAAGGGCTCGAGGATTCGGAATACATCGACAAGGTGGACGCCGCAAAAGCGAAGAAGCAGTCGGGTGCCGTGACCATCGCCGGCGAAGTAGACCGGGTGTACACTCCAGCCAAGGGTCCCTCGAGCCCGGTGGTCATCGAGGAGGAGGGTGAGACGGTTTTCAGTATCGTTCGTGATAACCTTAAGGACGTTGTGGTCTGGAACCCGTGGACGGACAAGGCGGCAGGCATGGGCGACTTCGAGCCCAAGGACGGCTTCAAGAACATGATCTGTGTTGAAGCTGGCTCGGTTAAGGACTGGATCACGCTTGACCCTAAAGATGCATTCGAGGGTGCTCAAACTATTTCCGACTGACTTGTTAGAGGCAGAGGTATGCCTGATGCGCATAAGACGATGGTGGGTAGATTATGAATGAATGAACGATGATTACTGAAGCAGTCAGCGGGGAAAATTCGCCATGATGAAGGGAGACAGAAATGAAATGCCTTTGAGGATATGAAAACCCGATGACGTTGGAGAAACTTATTAGATCTGCTTACTCAGGACTTTCTTTCCAAATAGAGGGAGAAAATCACGATTTGTACTGAATTTGATGCAGCAGGTCAATCGTAATCGATATAGGCACAATTCACTCGTCCATTATTACCCCTAAGTTCATTATTGATATGCCCTCGCTCTGCTTATATAGAAAGTGATAGTGCGACGGACGGAGTAGGTCTGCTCGAAATTTTGCCGCATAGACTAGGTACCTATGGGTTAGGTACTGACCGACATCTCACAGCACGACTTAGGTGGCGCTATGCTTCGCGAATCAGGGCTTTGTAGCGTATGCCTCCTTGCCAAGGTGTGTATGACCTATGAAGTCATAGTACAGAAGTACTATCGTGTTTCGAAAGCGTTCGTACTTGCTTCTATATTAGATAAGTCCAGAGAGGGGACACAAGAGATGATAATTATACACGATGGGAATGGGTGAAGATGGCACTCCGCGAATTATATTTAAGACACTACGATTCTACCCCAAGATGCATAGTAAAAGAGAGAGGTACCGTTCAAGGAAATAATATAGAATTGGTACCAATAATTCTCTAAGTATACCTACGTATTATACTCAGTAGACTCAAATCATCATGCTAACTCAGCCTTGCCGTAAACTTCCACCGCTCAGCCCACTGCAGGCAGACAGCATCAAAGCCCCCTTTCTGCATAGCTCAGCGCCTGACTCCAATAACACCATACGTCCTATTAAGTAACGAGTTCTCAAAGTTCGCACCCTCAACCCTCATTACCCTCTCCACTTCCACAGCTCCGGCACAAACACAATCTCAAAAGCCACCTTGTCGAAGACACCCACGGCAGCGCATAGATCGTGGTACCCCTCGAGCCCCGTCACCGGGAGATCCTGCTCGCGATCCGTCTCCTCGTGCAAATTCCAGCGCCCGCTCTCGACACCGTCCCTCGTCAGAAACACCTCCACCCTAATCCCGTTCCCCCCCGGCGCCACACTAAAATCCATCCCCAACCCCAGCGTCTCCCCGCGGCGGAACGGCGCAGTAAACGACTTGCCGCCCCACCGGTCGTTAACGTACTTATGCCCATCATCCCCATGCACCCCCAAGCTCCCGCGATGCCACCCGGGTAGCCGGAACGCCGGGTACGGGGGCGCCGTATACCCCAGCGCGAGCGAGACTTCGTCCTTACGGCTCCCATCTTCTAAGATCCTCACCTCGTAATACACCGTCTTCCTCCGCCCCGTGACGAGCGGGCTGTGCGCCGCGACGTGGTACAGCGGGGGGTACGTCGCTAGACACGTATCCGTCCCGCCCCTTTCGCTGCGGCCGCGCCACACGCCGAACCCGGTCTGCGATAATAGCGCACCACCCTGTCCCTGTCCCTGTCCCTGTCCCCGTCCCCGTCCGCCGCCCGCGGTGAAGAAGGGGGGCGCGTACACGGCGATATTGCCTTGCTGCGCCGCGGCCGCGACGGCGTGGTTTAGCGGCATGGGAGGGTACAAGGGGTACGAACGACACCAGGACTCGCCCGCCTCGCACTCCTCCTCGGTGGCGTTGTTCGCGGGCGAGCGGTCGAAGCCGCTGAAGTAGTTGGGGGGAGGCGGGAGGAGCGCCGTGTCCGGGACTGCGGTTTGCCAGTCGTGCTGCTGGGGGCCTTGGCCGGGGGTGTGGAAGTGAGTGTGGGTTGGTGGCGGGCCTGGGGGAGGGGCATACTCTGTGGTTTGAGGTGATGAGGTGAAGAATGGGTTGTTTTTGGACTCTGAGGGTGGTGGTGGGCCTGGAGGGGGCGCGTAGTCTTGGGATTGGGATTGGGAATAGGGATGGGAATGGGAATAGGGATGGGAATGGGAATAGGGATGGGAATGGGAATAGGGATGGGAATGGGAATAGGGATGGGAATGGGAATAGGGATGGGAATGGGAGGGTGGTGGTCCCGGAGGTGGAGCGTAGTTGGACTCGGATTGAGATGGATAGCCATGAGATGGTGGTGGTCCGGGTGGAGGCGCGTAGTCTTGCGGCATGCTGGCTTTTGGATATGCTGCGCTGCTTGATGATGGCCGTACCTGGGCGGGTTTAGGAGCTGGGTCGCTAGACTTGTCTTTGCTTCCGAAACACATTATAGCGTGCTGTGGGTGGTGTAGCTAGGTAGTGTTATGGATATAGTAAGACACAATGACGGTCTGCTACTTCAAGTGGATAACTTCTTAAGATCCTAGATAGGGGAAGTCGATTGATGTAAGTGATGATAACGTTTGTATAGATATATACACAGTGTTCAAGGTTATGAAACAGCTGGGTAGATCTGACCGAGAAGGAAGGTGAATCAGAATACCTAGGACATTGGAGTTGATTGTGGCGTTATACGTGTACAATTGGTACAACTAAGCGCTAAAGGGGGCTTATGTCACAGGTAGAGAGATATGCCAAGCTGTCAGTATTCTTTGTTGGCTTAGTAGTATATAAGATGAGATGGTTCGAACGATGTACCATGACAAATTATTTGTTTGTTGTTGAGCTTTGCCATTCAACTTTGCTCAGCCTCAACGAATCTAGACTATGTCTATCATAGAAAGACCCGCGGCACCGGGAATGCCGGTGACTTGCCAAACCCCCACATCGCTTGAGAACTAGTACTGCACCCATTAAACTGTGAAGACTCCCAATGACGTAATCCAAGGACTGCTTGACATCCATATACATGGACGAATAAGACCTGGAAAATTGCTATACACAAGCTACATGTGGGAATTCATATCAATTTAGAATAATAGTAGTAAGGCATTATAACATCGATTTGAGATAATAATCCTTATGCTCGCGCTTGTATAGGTATGTAAAGAGGTAGTCACGTCACGAAATCACTTTTACGAAAGAATACCATCTCTCTCGCTTCAACGAACGAGATTTGTCACTTCCACAATGTGTTTAAAAGAAGAGAATGTATAAATTCGCTTAGCAGCTCATATCATTTTAGTCCGAGTCTGCATTGTTCAACTATCTATCTGCGTGGTTTTATACGGTACGCTTCACCAAATTCTGATCAGAGCGGCCAAGTTGGCTGGCTCAGCTTCTCTCGCTTTTGCAAATTCTCATAAATCTTCATCTCTTCATCTCCATCCCAAAAATATCAAAGTCATCAAATAAACAATCAATCGCTAGGGGTCGACTCGAAGAACCAAGTGACCATCCTGAAAAGAACCGGAAATGAGATTTCTCTGTGTTGTCTTCAGCAATATGTATTCGCTCTGATGCCAGAATGTCAAATTATGTTCGCGAAATCGTCTCAAATGCGCTGAATGCCGATGTAATAGGTGTGTGATATACGTTGCGATCGGTCTATTAAACATCGTATCAGGCTGTAAGGGGAGTATCTAGCCCCTGTTTGAGAGTAAGGACGCCATACTAGGCACCTAAGACGCCAGCGGCGTCGCCCTCGGGGTAGAAGAAGGCTACGACTGCAATAATAACGTAAGTAGCGCAAAGCAGTGCGCCTTCAAGGTAGTTACTCCTGCCGTCCAAGATCAAGAAGTTGATAATGAAGGCCGACACGAATAGGCACACCGTCTCGAATAGGGTGAAGTAGAGCGTCATTGGTTGTCCAATAATCCAGCCGATGATGACCACGAGAGGCGTTAGGAACAAGGCGATCTGGATCGACGAACCAATAGCAACACCGATAGCCAGATCCATCTTGTTCTTCATAGCTACCGTGACGGCTGTTACGTGCTCTGCTGCATTACCCACGATGGGAAGAATGATCAAACCGATAAACGTTTCCTTGAGCGCGCTATTTGCGACCACGTCGTCGATGGCGTCGACCATGAACTCGGCGCACAGGGCCACGAGAGCTGTCGAGACGAGTAGCATTATAACGGCGGCGCCTCGTGAGAGGTCATCTTGGTGCATCTTGTCGTCTTCTCCATGGTGGCCTGTTAAGACGGACACGGGTACTTGAGAAGGCATCATAGCTCCGGGTGGTCGATAGTCGTACTGATTGAGTCGTCCAGGAAGAGAGTTGGTCCTGCGGATGCCATATCTGACGCGCGGCACTGGGCCAACTGGTACGGCGGGAGTTGCTCCCATGTCCGAAGGCTGCGTGAATACAGGCGGCGCAAGGTTCTTAGCCATGGGTCGGAGAGATAGGACACGTAGGTTGTTAAACGGGCGTCTAGAACCCGAGGGCGTAACTTCAAATGTGCCCTGAACATTGGCAACTGTCTCTGCGAAATCTACACGGCGAGGCTCTCCATCGGTTGCAACTGCGTCACGTGCATTTTCCGGTCCGAGAGCAACAATGTTCTCAGATTGAGCAGCCTCCTCAGCACCAGCCGGCTTCTGTGCCTTCTTATCTCGTTTGTGGTGCTTGCGCTTAGAGCGCTTGTGGTGTTTACGGTGGCTCTTAGACTCATCTTCCTCTTCGATGGCCTCATCGCTACCCTTAGAGTTCATCCGGGGGAAGAAGCCAGGTCCGTGAGCAGAATCCCCAGATTTGGAACCATCCTGAGTGGGACTAATGCTGTTAGTTCCAAGTGAAGAGGTTCGGGTACGGGGCAGATCCTCTGTATCCATTGATGCGACACTCGACTTTCTACGGCGATGTCCACGGATAGCTCGTCGGACTCGTTTTGACATGGTTTCTCTCGAGTGACTCGAGTTGTCTGAGTCCGAATCCGACGAGGAGCTCGAATCTGAATCAGAGGACTCTAGCCATGCGGCAGCGGGTCCAGGTGTTGCTTCCTCATCGATAATGTGCTGGGGAGTCGATTCATACATATATGCATGAGACTTCAGCTGAAACATGAGGTAGATGACATACACCAAAAGGAGGATCTCAAGACAATGTTAGCTACCTGGGGCGGAAAATATGCAGAGATAAGACCTACGACGCTGACACCGCGGCTGATCTTCAGAGATTCGCTGTCTGCCTCATCTCGGTCCTTGAAGGATGCATGGAATGCAGTCTACTCTTGTCAGCATAATTCATAGACATACAAGTTTAAGTGAAACTAACCGGTAACATGAGACTAATCACGCTCAGACTGAGAAGGCAGGCACTCATCTGCGTCACGGTACTGTTGTAGATCTAAAAATGTGTCAGTTATCGTTCATCTGCTCGAGATGTGAGTTCACTAACCTGTTCTCGGAACCGGAGACCTCCAAGGAAGAAGGCCATGCCAAGGATAAGGAGTAAATTTGCGAGAATAGATCCCAGTAACGAGGCCTGGACGATACGAATTTCACCCTAAATTGGGTTAGCAACGTGAAAAAATAAGAATAAAGGTGATATGCGTTTACCTTTACTAGAGCGATACTGTAGAATTGGAGATTTGGGTTAGCAAGATTCAATATACGAACCAAATGGGCCGAACGTTGTCGACAACACTGGACAATAGTATTGTAGAATATAATCCACTTACATGCTATCGAGTTGTTAGCGAAACTGAGGGGGCTCTAAAACGAGGATGCAAAGCTTACAAGATGATCAATTCAACAGCATTACCGAACGTAACGTTGAGTAATGCACCGATGGTGTCGCCCATCTTGCGGGCTACGGATTCCGTAGCATGACTAAGGAGTGCCGCAAGCGGGATGATAGCGACGGCGTTAACGCCGAACGCAGCACCGGCATTTCTATTCGGGAGATTTGCAACAGCAATCCCGACAGGAACGCACACCAGAAAGATGTTGATCCAGCTATGGAAAAGGACCTTCTTAAATTCTAGGTACGTTTCGACGATGAGGTTAGGTTTCTTCTTGCCACCAGCTTCATCTACGACAGGCCCCGTCCCCTCCGCTTGAGATGCCGACGGAGCTGACTTATCGACACCTTCGCTATCCGTTCCGGTATTCGGTGCATCTTGGTTGTGGTTTGGGGAGCCGTTAGGAAGGCCGTGATGGCTGTTGAGGCCGGTGCTAGCATTACCACCTTTCTCGGTAAGCCGCTGTGATCGAGGTACTTCGTCTACGGGAAGAACAGGGTTGCTGTTGGACGCAGTGGATTTTTTAGAGCCTCCATACGCGTGATCTCGTGCCCAAGAGCGTATGCGATCTATATAAGAGGCCTGGTCAGTAGAGCTTTCCTTCATCGATGTATGCGGCTTTGGCAAGTTCGACGCCAAGGTCGTGGGTTGTTCTGTAAAGAGAACGGGGAAATAAAGGTAACGTGTTGAGGACGTAATCCAAAGAGTGAGAAGTGCCTAGACTAAATAGGCGTAGAACAAGTTGGAAAATCGGGGCGGAATGGTGGCGCGGGGAGTGTTGTGATTGGGAGAGAATCAAGGCGTAATCTAGTATATCAGGGGTAGCCCAAGTGGTGTACGCGGATTGGTTCCCAGGCAAAAGGCTCGCTGGCTTGTAAGCCAGTCACCAGCAGCTTGTTCTGGTAGAGTCGATGTGTAAGTGCGGATATGGTAGACCGGCTTGGCAACTGATCACTGGACCCCCTGTGGTTTGATAACGTGTAGCCTGAACTGTGTGGATTTTCGCCTTGCTTTCCGGGATGGCGATAGAGCGTCGATCCACCCACCTGAGGCTAACTAAGCACGTTTAATGCCGGTTTTGTATGTATGCCAAGCCTTGCAATAATTTGATAAAGAACTGAGCCCTCCCTATTTCTCGATTCCCTTTGTGTCGACACTCGAGGATATGTACATATACCTTAAGCTCCTGGCAGAACTTGTTGCAGCAGGTACTTTTACCTCGGTATCAGAGCAGTATAGTCTTTATCAGACTTCTATCTCACCCTCCCTGAAGATTTGAAAGCCGACTGATGATTGACCCCCACTTGGATGTTTGCCGGAATTAATGTAGCATCGGATGCGTGCGTTGGGGCGAGTGCAGGTGAATGGAGACGCG
Source organism: Hypoxylon sp. CO27-5 (assembly GCA_002120305.1). Classification (NCBI taxonomy): domain Eukaryota; kingdom Fungi; phylum Ascomycota; class Sordariomycetes; order Xylariales; family Hypoxylaceae; genus Hypoxylon; species Hypoxylon sp. CO27-5. Next base: position 25,014 of record KZ112568.1, on the reverse strand, counting down.
CAGTTACGTATGTACGTAGTACGGGGAATAGATGCAGTGCTTTGACTTCCACTGGAAGCAAATGTGTAGAATAAAATAGCCGTGACGTGTCCAAACTGCGCGAGAGGGGAAATGATGATATAGGTATATGTAGGTAGGCACAGGAAAAAGAAAGAAGAAGAAAAAAAGAAAAAACAAATCTAGACTTACGCATTGTGTCTGCTATCAAGCCAAGAGAGAGTATCGCCTTGTTAGACGAGTACTCCCTCTTGTAGATATGGTGATATTTGTGTTTTCAACACCTCAACCACTGCTTCACTCTCGATTGTTCTTCGTAAGCAGCAGTGTAACACGCGTCTCCTAGTTCCCGTCGTTGATATCAGCAATACCGTGGCTGCGTGGCACAGAGTTGGGGATTTTACCTCCGACCGTTTGTTGTTACCTAAGACTCAGCAGCGGTGGAACGCGGAACGGGAACACCGCCTCACTTCTCTGATACGCAACGTGAGCGAGGGCTACAATTCGCACTGTACCACGTCTAGCCCAACGAGCGTATGTATGTAGGTATGTACCTACGTAGGGCTGATGAGCTATGTATGTATGTATGTAGCTGCGACAGGCTCCTTCGTTAGTAATAGGCGGAGACTGGTTGTTTCTTTGCGCGTCAATAGATATAGATACCCTTAGGTATCTCTCGCTTCGAAAAGTAAATGGGAATGGGACTTGTTTAATTCGGGTATACGTTAGGTAAGGTAGAAGGTAAATCAAGTTAGTTAGAAGAGATAAGGCAGGAGAAGTTAGTTGGATGATTGTTGAAGTTGAAGTTGAAGTTGAAGTTGAAGTTGAAGTTGAAGTTGAAGTTGAAGTTGATGTTGATGTTGATGTTGATGTTGATGTTGGATGTTTTCAAGATATGTGGCTAGAGTATGTAGTGGGTTGTGGATGGTGATGGTGGTGGTGGTGGTGTGTAAAAGGAGAAGTGTGGTCCAGAAATATGTAATTGCCTATCTATTATTGTAACTTAGGTGCACAAGGAAATCATGTTGAGTGATGGCATTCCCAATATGTTCTAATGAACCTTAGATTCTTGGTTATAGTCAGGTACAACTCATATTGTGACTGTTTTCGAGCGTTACAAGAGTGACTGCCAAGATGGTTTAATCGGTTTCTAAATCGGTTTCTGAATCGATGTGTGAAAGAAAAAGTATGACGTAGTCCGGACTTGGATACATTGCAACAACTATGCGTACAAGCCAACCTTGGAAAGTTGTATCCACACCGATCGCTTTACAGTACGAGTTATCGGTTCTTGCTGACTCCAAGCACGATTAATTACCTCCAGGGGCTACATGTACCGTACAGTAGGTGCAGAGCATCGCAACTTCTTACCCGCCTACGTACATGCTACCTAGGAAGTATCTGCATAAGGTAGGTAATCATCAGTTTCAAGGATGAGGTTACCTCTGCCCACTATTATTCCAACAAAAATAATACTCGTCACTAGCTAACTAGGCGATCTCTGACTCCTCTAACGCTTCGTTTTACCAGCGCAACGCTACCAGATCCGATTCCAAGATCAGCAATTCCGACCCAGTTTCTAATTACCTGTCAGTCATAGTTAGAACTCTATCAGCGATCATAAATCACATAGGCACTAAGAGCTTATAGTCAGAATAGGGTCCACGCGACTCGGATCTCCGCTGTCTCCCTATACACGGAGCTATCGGCTCGGATCTATTCAACACTATAGTATCTGTGGGGGGTTGGCCTCGGTCTGTTCGGCCTAAAAACTTCATTGCACCTCAACGTCATCCTATGGGCCAACTCACGCTCCGCTATCGTCTAGGTTTAGTACCCAGTTTGCGAATGCGAATGAGCCCCAGTTGCAGCCGAAGCCGCGTGGCAGTATATTGCGGCACCTTTACCTCCAATTGGCAGGTCTACCATCTAGAATACGTATAAGAGCCTTGGTCGAGGACCGACATTACCTTTGTCGAATCTTAAAATCGCAAGGTCATACCCCTATAGCAGAGAGGGTTTACACCTTAGTAATGATCAATAGCAAGCAGAAGAATTTCATTGTATTTTATTTCTTACTCTGCTGGCGTCATCCCGTGTCCATCCGTTTCTAATAACGTGAAAGGCCCCGAAGCAGATTGAAAATCTACATGCTGGGGAGAATGCAAGTGGTCTGTAAGGACTTCCAGAGTATCGATTTGTCCAGAGGTTATTTTCCAGATATTATCGTCAAGGTGGGAGATTAAACGAGACCCTAGGTATACATCTGCGTTGGTGCCTCACTTCCCATACCTCAACTCTTGTGACTGGTTCTAGAAACGGAGTTTGAGAAGAGAAGGCTTAGTTATGCCCACCAATGTGCTGTCTCTTCAACAGCTTCGAAACCTCGGATAACCCGACTATATTATATCCTGTTTCTTCCTAGCCCTGGATGAATTTTAGCTCATTGACTGCAGACGATAACTTCTAGAACTGAATAACCACACTTAAGTGGTAAGATACACCACCATGATCGAAGCGAGTTAACTGGGATTCCTGAAGCCGGAGGCTTACAAAGGGGTCGAAGACTCTTTTCGCTTAAAAGCGAGCAGATATCCTTATACATATCTCGAGTCTGAACACTTCCTTTTATTCCTCCTTACCGTCAGTATCGGACCGCCTTATCACGGGACACCACTAGCTGGTAGAAACCCATTAGCTAAGCGGACTGGTCTTCTAAATTCAAAGGTTATATACGGCCTGTGCCTCGATTACATGTTTGTCAAGCAGCTGTGAAGAATCGGTCTTTCATGAAGTACCTAGGTAGGTAAAGCAACTTGGTTATGTACTTCTGCGGGCCATACTCTTACAAGGATGACTCGGTTCAAGTAGCTATGTGCGACATCAGTCGTGCACTGTTTCCTACATGACCTGGAGTTTTATTTTTAAGGAATACTTAGTACGCCATGATTATCTATACCTAGGTAGTATACATCCAAGTATAAGTACACGTCAGCCGAGAGCTATATCTAAGCCGGGCCTTGATTCATACAGTAGTTGCTCATGGTGGTTGCCTACGGTCCTAAGCTTCGGAGGATAACTCCGATGAAGGTCCGGGAAGTATATAACCAATATAGACTCCTTTTTGTACCATTCACCTTATCACATATCCTTACTCGCACGTACAGCAGCGGCCGCTAGAATTCTCCTGTTCTAGACTCTGTACATTACGGCGTACCGCTCTTATAATCGGCGTATAATCCCTTCTATAGAGTATTAAGTGAATTTCTTCCTAACTCTAGTCGTATCTCACCTCGGGTGCTTCACCTGGCTCGGTATGTATATATGGAATAGCTTACGATAGAAAACATCCAGATATCAAACCATCCGCTCCGTTCATCAAGCCAGAGAATATTTAGTATTGTAAGTCGTCTGTCCCACCCCTAGTCTCAACATTCACGCCAACTCTAGTCAACTCGACCAAGTTAACAAAATTGAATCATTTCGGTCAAATTAGATTTAGATTTCCTCGAATCTATTTGTCTAACTCCTTCATTCTCTCCTCCCCCACCATCTTCCTTCCATCCTTCTCCTCCGCCTCTGCTATTCCAGCATCTCTCAGTATCAGTATTGCCTCACTCTACTCCTCAGATGTCGAAATCAAGCCGTAGCAAACTTAGGAGGCAGAGAGGGAGAGAGGCAGGGTCTATGTGTGTGTATGTGAGAGAGGGAGGGTTTATATATACAAATCCGTTTCGTCTCCGTTCGGGCACTTAACTTCCATTATCAGAAACAAACCCGGGTATTCATTTCCTGAACAAAATCAAAAATCATTGATTGCAAAAACCTATGTCACGCCCGATGATGTACATCCCACTTTGCTTCGCTACCGCGCCCGCGTCTACATCCCATCTTCTCAGTCTAAACTCATCCAGGCGAAAGCCGAGAGCGAACCCGCAATGAGGATGGCTGTGAGGATGCCCGCACCGGCCTTGTCACCGCCTGTGATAGGAGAGAAAGTAGGTACGAGGGGTTCGTCGGAACCAGCGTTTACGTCACCAATAGATGTACCACCGGTCGAATTTGTCAGGGGCGGCTGGACGTCGGGGGAGAGAAGGCTGATTAGGGAGCCAAGGACGTTCATTTGCTGACCGGCACCGGTCTTACCATCGAAGACACCAGTGGACCAATGGAAGCCGCAGAATCGCCCGTTATCGCCGCCGGTGCACTGTTTGACAGCCGCCTGCGTGGACGCCTTGAGCACCGGTAAGATCTTTTCGCGCGTGTAGGGTGCTAGTTGCATTGTCGAACCCATCCACCGGGCTGTATATCCCTTGAACGACAACATATCTGCGTTACAGTTGCTGCCTTCGCAGGACGGTTCGTAGGCAATGTTATCCGGGAAGAAGATCTCTATCATGCGGTCGACGAGGTTATCAATGCGGTCTTTCCAGATTTGACTGCCATCGGTCTAAATGATATATTAATAAAGTGCGGTTTCGTGGGGTTTCTAGGGAACATACATAGTTGTATAAGAAGGCGGCGCCCTGCAATAACATGGCAGCGTTGTAGGAGAACTGAGCCTTGTTAAGATCGGTACAGTCAGGCAAGTGGGCGCCGTCGTAGACATCCCACTTATCTGAGATGTAACCTAGTTCATGGATCAAATTCCAGGTCTTATTCGCTAGGTCGGCATAGGTCGAGTTGTCTGTATAACGGGCCAATCGGGCACCGATATTGAAGTAGCAGGCGTTCGCGATTGCTATTCCCTTGTTAGTATTTGAGGTCTCGCTCACAGCTTAGCCGGGATGCCAAGGTAGTCGGACGTACTGTTGATGTAGTTGTATCCGTTGTTCGACGGGTAGACCTGCCATCTAAGACCCCACTTGCATCGTCCACTGGCTACTCTTCGATCCTCGTGTGTCTGTTCGTTGAACACGGCCTGCGCCAACGCTAGCCATTGCGGCTGATCTTCCGGCGGGTCTGTATATCCTATCTCGGTCGCTAACATGGAAGACAACGCCCAGAAGGCCTGGTCATCGTTACCCATCGACGCGGTCCAGTTAGGCGGCATGAAATCCTTGTTAGGGCCGACCTGCCACAGCAGGGCTTCCGTCACAATATCGTCGTACGTCTTGTCGCCGGTTGCGTGTCGGTAATCTAACATCGTACCCCAGAGCGCACCTCCTTGCCACCAGTAGTAATCGCCATCGGGAGGAGGACCAGGTAAGATACCGGGAACATTGCCGGGTTCGTCGCCATGATAGAAGGTGAGAAGATCTTCGGCAACCTGAGCAGCCGCCTTCTTGATAGATGCTAGATAAGTGAAGGTCACATGTTAATTCTCCTTGCTCGTGTACGATAATACAGCTATAGGATGATGAGATATAATAAACACGTACCTGCATCGTCGAGATTTACATCGAGAGCTCCATATACTCTATCGGCAGCCAGGCCTAGTACTGCTAGCAGCGGCGTCGATAATCTCACCATGATTTTACGGTATCTATCGGATGGAAAAGAAGAGGGGAAATGAGGGTTTGAATACTAATCACCAGGAAAAGAAAATGAAAGAACGAAGAGAGATAGATGAATTAGACCAATAATGAGCGTCTCATCCAGTAAAGGTGGATGTATACTATGATTTTTTAATTTGGCGACGAGATGGTTTAGGACTTGAACGATAGTGGGAACTCGACGTCAACGATGTGTTAAAGGCAAAAACAGGACAAGACAATACCAATCATCAGCCGGACTGCATTGGCAAAGAATGGGAGGGCAAGGTTTGGATTCAGGAGGTGACAAAAGAAAGGGACATTGGTTAACGATTAGCCTGTCTGGGAGCTTGGCCAAGCAAAAGCCCAGACCATCGTGGAGATTGTTTTTGCCGGGAAGCATGGAATCTTGGGAACAAGGGGGTTCGAATGGACAGGATGGACCAACTAAACCAACTGACTAACCAGCTAACCAACCAACCGGGGTGAGCGAATCACGTAAAATGGTCTCGACGAGAGTAAGCATAGCCGCAGTGCCCAGAATAACCAAGGCTTGGGACGTACGTATTTTGCATGCAGCAGCCCATTATTCGTATTTCTCACACATTCGATACGGCAACATTTTCCGATCTGCCACGAAAAAAAAACAAAGTCAACGAAGAAAAACCGTCGATACAGGTATTTTATAGAAAATAGAAAAACAAATTAGAGTTCCAAAACAAACTTCACCCTAGCCACTTTCAATCAAATCCTACAGACTTCACCTACCTTTTACACGTTGCACCTTAAACTTACCACTTGCATGAAATACATACATACTTAGGTACAAATCAGAACTGAGCAATAAGGAAGCGCATTGTACGACGCACCCCTGAAGATCTTGGCGCTTTAGCCGCCAAGCCGCGCTAGTACCTAGATGGATTACGGTCATCTAGGCGCGCGCCAGCATCCATACATATATATGTACATCCGTAGTGTATGAGAGAATACATGCACTTATGTCAGTAAAAAATATATGGTGTACCTAAGCACGTAATACCAAAAAAGTGTGTCAGCTGCTTTGATTCACATGCCAACACGAGGCTACTTGTCGATACGCAGAACCGATTTTGGAATATCAGATCGGTGACGTATTCTATGAATACATACCTCATACCTAACGTACTCAAGTTCTGTGTAAGGAACTTTAGCTTGGTACTTTTATTTGGTTGAGGACATAAGAAGCTCGGCGTACACTCGTATATTCATTCGTATTACGATGCGTCAAGTTTCAGTCTGACGGGATACGTTATGCTATATGGCGTGTCAATCACGCTTACATCATATATGAGGTGAAGTTCAAATCTAGTAGGGAAATCACTAACCTAGGTGTATATCAAGCATGTAAGTTGCCTAGGCATTGGGAGGAATGGAAACCGGTTCACTAGTTCACTAGACCACTTAAGACTTAGTGATTTGCGAAAGCAAAATGGGCTCTGCAATTCAGTGAAGCTATCTGTAATTCTGCTCGTTCATATAGCTCGGTCCTTCGATGCTAATCATAATCTTCTTATTCAGACAATGCAATTCCAACACGGATTCCGATCCGCTATAAAACATACGACCCCTAAAAGCTTCCAAAACGATACAGCATAACATGGATATGACCAGAACCTAGGACAACTTGTCATCAACCCTTCCCATCCTGCTAACAGACCGGTTCTGCGTAGACAGGGCTTGGCGATAAGTCAGGAAATAAGGTAGAATGTGAAGGTGTCATATCTGCTCGGGTGCTTGAACGCCTAGTACCTGGAAATGCCGACAGGGGAAAAACGAGTGATAGAACAGACCATTCTAGCTAGACCCTGAACTGCTAGTAGCAATGTAACCTCGAGCTTCAAGTCGAAAGAGCAAGATCGTCCTCCCCTTTCCTAAAGTCCCCTTTTCAAGAGGTTGAACGCGCAACGGGCTTTCCAGAAATGCAATCAACTAGTTAAAACTCCTCTTCCTAAAACGCCTTGTTCAAATAATGCTGAGAGTGAAAGTCGTGAATGCAACGGATATCATATATGCTCGTGTCTTTGCTAATAATGATGATGATGACCAATGACATTGACGGTGGGAATGGTTTCTTCCTACCAGCCATGCCGGCTCCTTGAAGTGATATTTTCTCCTTCTGAGCGATGCCGAATTGGGTATGTGTCGCGGGTATGTCCATTTCGTAGACCAGCTAACCCCGCATAAGAATAGTGATGCATGAGGCGTGGGAATCGGTGAATGCAATACTGAGATATCAGCGACCTTTGCTCACCCGGAGCAACTTCGTTCTCAACCACAAGATGAACATGGTCCAAGTACTTTGGGTCTTATTCTTGGCCGTGTTTTTCCGCTTAGGAGACTGGAAAACAACTCCTTGCGCACTTCCAGCCTCGTTACCGAATGCTGGCGGACTTCGAGCATCCAGGCTGTCGTACTTGCTGCTGGCAAACGTCTCGGCTTCTCCTAAGGGGCTAGGGGCATTCTTTCGTGACGTGCCAGGTCGGGATAGGCTACTTCGAGATACGGTTAGGCTTGGGCGACCGCTGCTAGTGGCGCTGATCTTCCGATTGTGCTTCCCCCGAGCGATGGCTTCCTCGAGTTCGGCTGCTTCTAGGCGAGCCCTTGCTGCCATCTGCTCCTTGTAGAGGGTGGCTGCGTGCTTTTCAAGTTCGAGCGCACGCTTGTTGTCGGCGCGTTCCCGGCGCTTGATCTCCTCTCGCGCGTACTTCTCCTCTTTTGCCTTCTCTCTCAGTTCGAATTTCCGACGCGCTTCACGGAGATGTTCAGCGCGGGTCGCGGTATCGAGGTCAGACTTGGCGCGTAAACGTGGAAAGCCGGCGGCATCGAAGGAAGAACGTAGGGGGGACATTGGTGCTACAGAGCTAGCTGGAGAAGCGATTTGATTCGATGCGGCATTGGTAGATGAGCCAGGTGATTCCAACATGCAATCAAGCTGAAGGTCAGAGCGACTTGCAACATTAGCTAGGCGCGAGGATTGTGCTGGCGTATTTGATACAATCCTCGATGTATTTATTCTGAGGGAAGGCAAATGATGAGAAGAATGGGGGGAGGAAGGGTGCGCATTGTTGACTTCGGAGAAAGATGCTGTGCGTTGAGTGCTTGCTAGTGACGGACGTCGAATACTCAGGCTTGGTTGGGAGTGTGAGTGTGGGTTGATAGGGTGGATTTGGAGGCTATTCCTATGACTATTACTGCCGTTATTGGGATCATTGTCATCATCTTCGGTGATGTCAAAGAATGATGTTTGCGAGTTAGCATATGACAATGGTGGTGTCGAAGTCCGTGGTGTCTGCTGGAAAGGGTGTACAAACGGAGCTCCAACCTGGTGACGTGGGCCAGAACTGCTAGATGTTGCGACGGAGATGTGACTTGCACCGCTTATCGATCTGGAGTGGTTGTACCGACGGGTTCCAACTGCCTCGTTGAATGTGATGCTTGTATCCTTCCCTGACTGCTCGTAGAGCCCCCCTATTCCCCCTCCCCACCCATCCTGATTTCGATATTGTCCATCTTGATCCATCCATCCTCTATCCAAGTCTAACGAACTCTTCTCTGGCTGTGATGACAATTTCTTAAGAATTGGTTTCACTGCTGTTCTCGTCCTCGACTTGCTTATCTTACTGGTTGAGCTTTGAGACCCAAACCCTGGCAGGCTTTGGATTGATGCCATTATGCGCGACAATGATAGCAATAGCAACGACGTGCGTAACGTATATGTAAGCGTATATATATTCAACTATATATACACATACATATACCTAGAGGTTATCGCGGGACCATCGAAGAGTGTAGGCAGATGGCTCCGGAAGACAGACAGGTTTTGATCGAACGGCGTGGGCGCGACCGACCGAGGAGTGTCGTTTCCACGGTCTGGGAGCAAAAGGGGCTTGCAAACGGCCAGAGAAGCGGAATCACCGGAATAAAGGCATCTGGATAGGATCGGTACGTAGGTATGATCAGGTACGTAGATGGTGATTTTCGAAATAATAAATCACTCAAGAAGGAGGATGACTAAGACCAACAATAATTGTGATCAAAGTGACATCAACAAGAAAGCTATCTCTTCCGTTATGGCCGGCGATGGTTGTTGTTTTACCATGTGATTGATAAATAGTTAGTCGCGGACGGATTGGTGGGCCTTCGGTCTGAAGGCGGGGAGAAGGGGTTTGCTTGGTCAATACAACATGACGGTGAGGACAAAAGACGTGCAGCAACACAAGCAATCAAGAATTGGTTCAACCGAGGGAATGGATAGAATGATATCCACCTAAGCAGTATAAGCTTGACTACCTATGTAGATAAATGAGATTAAAAAAATATTGTATTAAAATCTCTTTTTTCCTTGATTGAATGTATGTTTGCGTCTCCTAAGTAGGTAATTATAATAATAACGATAATGAAAATTGATGGTAGCAGAGAAGGCGGTGATGGCATAGAGAAAGGAGGTGGGTTGATGAGTGGATTACGTAGCCGGGTGGTGCGAAACTTAGGTACCTAGATAGGAAGAGGCGGAGAAGACCTAGCGGAAGCTAACCAAGGTACCTAGTAGCGTTGGCCAGGCAAGTGGTGAAATACCTTAGTAAGGAGAGAAAGGAGTTTAACAAGTCGGGTAAGTCGGGAAACGGGGAACCGGGAAAAAAAGGGGGGGGTTGGAAGAGAGAGAGAGAGAGAGAGAGAGAGAGAGAGAGAGAGAGAGAGAGAGGAAACAACTCTCAGCCTCATCATTCCATTTTGTTCAAATGTTAATTCCACCGGGTTGATGGTGCTAGACCTTAATACCTTCCTCCTACCTTCAAATGGATGTTCCTACCTTCTTACCTTCAATGTTCTTACTTACTGCCCAGGTATGTTCTTACCTGGCTTGGCCTGCACGTGGATCAATGACTGACCGCTAACGCAACCTTCTGAAAGAGGGGAAGAACGGGTCGGGGTAGCTAAAGGGGGTGACGAACCCGGGGCAGGGGTTCAGATTGTTAGCATTCCTTATCGATTGCGGAAATTGACCACTGAAATCGCCGGATTCCAGCTGTTTGCCCTGATCAGCGATGAGGCCTGGGCAGATCTAGAGCCATCCATGAACCGATCCTACTTACCATCTCGGCCATTCAGCTTCAGTTGAACGGCATTACTAACATCTGGATTCTATAGATGACCGACATGAGCGACATGAGTAGCTGAATTGTTCCTTATCTTTTATCTTCAGCTTCGAAAGAGGGGAAGGGGAAGGGTGAAGGGGGAAAAGGGGACAAAAAAAAGGCCATTGCGCCATGCATCATTGAGAATCATTCGGATTTGACCGTTTAGTGTTTCCTAGGCTATCTACCTTGTAGATATTCGTTGCAAGGTACCTTATATATGTATATTACCGTTAGTGTTGTTAGAAAAGGTTTCGTACCTGAATATCTATAAATACGAGGAGCTATATTGAAGTGGACTGTCTAGCTTATAAATTATTATGATTGATAATATGACACTAGCAGGTCATCAACCATCTTCGTACTAATAGCCCTAGCCATACTGCAAACACATATGCTCTTTGCTCTTAGAGGGTATCTCGTTCGTATTAATCAATATCAAACTTATGTACCCCTCAGGCAATTCGGCAGGATCACCATTCCCCTATTATTCCCACAGGAGTCAGTCGTACCTAGTATTCCAGGAAACCGGTCCGTTATCTAGTCAAAAGTCAAAAGACAAAGTCTAAACGTGTATGTCGTGTCAAATGTGTTTTAAGGTTGTCGATTACTGGACAGCCGCGTAATTTGGCGTCGTAGGGTCTCGGAACCTACATCAGCCGGCCGACGCCATACAACTCAAAGGATGAGGCGTAGCCAAGCTAGATGATAAACACCTCTTTTCCATGCAGATGATCATGGGTAAGAATGCCACAGTGACGCGCTGAGGCGGCGTGGCGGCGATAAAGATGGGATATATGACCTGAAGGGGCAGGACACAGTCCAAGACAATCTGACGGAAGATATATTGACTCTGGTGTTGTGCGACAATCCACTGAGCCAAAGATGCAGAAAGTAATTATAGGATATTGGGGGCCTCGCTAGGGTTCGCCTGTGTTTTGTTTGCCAACCAACTTCGACTTCGAACATCCCTGCCCAGTCCCTTGGAGATAGAATACGGTAACAGTCATAAGAAGTATGTTGGTAGTCAATTGGATGCGTTCCCGAGCATTGAGGAGTGGTTTTGTCCCTACATGTTCTGAATATCTCTCCATAGAAGCAGGAACATCGGATACCAACCGCCAGGATGATCTCACAGGAATGATGTTAGGTAGGTAGGTAGCCACTGCTGTTCAGCCAGGCAATACAATAGAACCGCGACAATTATGAAACTATCGACGACCCAGAAATGGCTAGATCCATTTTGCATAGTGATGTGGCAGAGAAGTCCTCTACATCATCACCTGACGCCGAAAGATAAGGTAGTATCATCTCAATATTTCCGATACCATTCAACGAACCATTCAAAGGGATATATAAGGTATAAATATAGAAAGACAGACGAACTCCAAAGATAATAACGCTATCAAGTAAGGTTCTTTGGGATGTAACAACCATTCGGAGCAATATGTCGAGCAACCGACGGTATCATGGATCAGTTAGGTACGTAGCTATAATAAAGAGGTATATTGCATCAAATACTGCATCAAGAACCCCATTCTTGATCGGAACAAGAAAAGACAACCTGTGTAACCACATGCGGCCCATTGTGTTACCGGTTCCCTTCTTATCTGCAAGTTCATGTAGGTTGGCGGGAGTCCTCCATCCCGCCACGAATTCGATTAATCGGTGACAACACATGTTCGAAGCTTTCTGGTCGACATCAGATTAGGTAGAGCCCCGACCGGCGACGCCGGGTATTGGAGCCGATGAAAATAAACGTCAGTTTCCCCCGCTCTCGGAGTCCGGTCCGGCGGTGGTGCAAGTTCCCCTGTGCGTCTAAGATGACCGGTGTAAAACACCCCTGTTCGTGCCTCACCTTGTTATCACGACAGGTGGTAACAGGAATACCTCTCTGATAATTCCTCACATGCTAAAAAAATATGCTTTGAAGGGACAGGCATTACCGAGCTGGTATTGGGCAGTGAAAATTCTGTTAGACGTTAGTTACTCCAAAGGAGAGTTGCGGGCTCGCGCAAACGCCAGGTTGTTCGCTTTGATCAAAGAACCGATTTGTGATAATGCCTTCTTCCGAGATGGATTGCTTGGCAATATTATGTCTTTACTTCCGCATGTCGGCTGACTGAGGTTGGCCACGTTTGAAAGTTCGAGTAATATAGGTAGTTGATAGGGAGATTTTCGACGTCCTAGTACATGCTTGTGCCTACGTAGGCTTGTTTGAACTGGTCAATCCCAATGCTTCGAGTAATACGCTCCTAATAAGAATGCCTCGCGGCGGCGTTAAGGTAATTAAGTTCGCTACACGTCCTTGGCTTAATTGTGAGTTGTCAATAAGGACTTTAGGTTACCGTGTCAGGGGCTAGATTCCGAAGACAGACAGGGTAGAAGCCGTAGAAATCACCGAGTTTCGAGTGGCTGAGACACTTCATTATTATCACCACGAGGAAAATCTTTGTCAAATATATTAAGATTGGTCGGGAGTGAAACTCGTATATACGCTAGTTGCGAATCGCACAATTTCACCTCATGTGTTCTAATGTAGACTACTGCTCACCATTAGGTGTCGTTAGAATTAGCGCCGCTACAGCTAGAGCAACATCTAGACGTACATGTATTTCTGCGGTACCGTCAAGTACTTGCCGCCTCCTCGATGAAGTTCACCTCTATGCTGTGACAAATGCCTTCTTCCCTAGCCCTCGCCACTGCATTCGATGATCTCGAGATCGGGGGCAACGAAGATCGACCCTCTTGTAGCTGTGCAAGAACGGAGCTAGTGCTTGGCAGATAGGCGTTGGATGCGAGGGGAAAGGGGAATGGGAGGCTAGAGGCTTATCATAGGAAAGCGACCGGGGACTTCGGGCAAGTGAGAATCTAGAACCGCACTACCGAGTGCCACGGCGAGTTCAAATCCGGAAAAAGAAGAGCACGGTGCTCCTCCTTTGTCTAGGACAGATAGCCCGGTCCCGCATACTCTTGACCAAACGAGTAATGCCAACATCGATCGCTTGGAGTCGAGCGGCTTGTTTGGGTCATAATCGGAGAGGAATGACCGACCGGGTCTCGTCTATTACCATGGTAATGGCTACGGCCGTGGCCTCAGCTGAGCTCTTCCGTGCATAAGAGGATGAGCAGGCAAAATCCTCTATTTGTCGCCCCAGACCACTGTGGGCAAGAAGCCAGCGAATACTAGCGCTAAGGATGCGATCCATTGCAGGACTCGCCACAATGGTTAGTCACTTCATTGCTGTCATGTCAACAGCAGGGTCAGGCCACAACGCGCAGCTATTGTCGACAGTAATCCTCAACTCGCGATTTTATAGTGGCCAACATGCACCTGCATATTACTGTAGCTCGGAGGAGTTGCCATGAGTGGACGTCGAACGAGTTGTGAGCATAGGTTGTATACCCTATTGAGAGTGATGATTATGCTGACCGCCATATGCTTTAGACTGATGAGATCAGTGTGTTGTATGGACAGGGGGTAGCTAGCCAAGTGACTTACAATAACGGGTTGGTTGGTTTCCGGATTTCTGGGGTTTCTTAGAAGCCTACTCCTGCCAAAAAGGGACGTCGTTTTCCGATGACAGGGGAATGTGAGGAACAGGAAAAATTTTTTCTTCCCATATTCTTTTGACACTGACCCTCGTGGGTTTGATATCATACCGTGGGACGAAACGTGGGGTTGTTTACCATGGAGCCGGCAGAAAGACCTCTCGCATAGAAGAACAACTCATAACACTGTTGCAATATGCATGTTGTGCTTTAGGATCATGCAAAGGCCAAGGTATCATATGGACCTGACGTAAATCAGAGGGTAGAAGGCGGAGGACTCGACCCATTAGCTAAAGCACAATGTACCCATAGAGGCTACTGCGCAAAGACATGAGATAGCTTCTGGGTCCAAATATGCTGTGAGAGGTCAGAAAGTATACTGAATTTACCCGCAAACACAGTAATTTCGCCACAAAGTGGCCCTGGATGCACATCATCTGGATCACTTCTGGCCGGATGTGAGTTCGTGCTTCCGAGCCTTGTCTCCCGCTGTGGGCCAAATTAGTATTTCTAGATCTGGGTCGAGGTTCCATTGACTAATGGGACTCTGGAGCTGCCGAATACAGATGTGCTGATTTCTGTGGTTTAGAAAGGCAGTGGTGCCTTGGGCACAGCGAGCTCTCTACCGTCTCTGGTAGGTCCTTGCAAGAATAGGTACTTCGCTCTTATTTTTTTGTGCCGGGAACCAACGCTACTATCTTCAGGATGGACGTACGTACGAGATGATGGGCGGGACATTGGACCGCTTAGACAAGTTGGGACTGGCGTCATGTAGGCAAAAGACTGGCTAGCGAACCGCGTCATTGCTTGGACAAACGGCCATGTACCAGCTGTCCATGGAAGTCGGTACGTAAGAGTACCTGCATGTACCTCCGTTATCTCGCTCGACTGCAAAGAGAAATGAAACGAGAACAACGTGGGCGGCCATGGATCTCGGAAGAATTCAAAGTCTGTGGCTAAGATCACGCCCTTATGAGGGTGTGAGGTATTAATCCAGGCCCTGTCGTATAAGCGAGGGCTGTGGTTGCAAAGGGACCACTTAGGACCCAACGCCGGACGAGGATATAGGGTGGAACAACGATGATTTGCCCATTTCCCTTTCAGCGATAGGTAGATTTGAGGTACTTCGAGCGATAGCTGCTGACGTGATGGACTGATGTTGGAATGGAAATAAAATGTCCAGCGCAACGTCGCTGCTATCGGAGTCCGCCTCATCTAACCGCCCTCCTATGATATGGAGAACTTTTTGTAGATGCCCTGCCGCACAAGGAGCTGTTACGCGCTCTGGATCGTGAGAGAACACGACTGTTTTCTCTGATCGTATGCGGTCCGCAATTCCACATGGTTTTTTTTTTCTTTTTTTCTTCTTGTTTGCTGAGTGGATCCAGCTCTTGTGCGACAGGTTGAGCAACCAAAGACATAGAGGCAATAATAAGGATGTAAGGTAAAAGGTAGGGAGCATCAGACGAGGACAGGTGTTTTGACCTTTGACCTGTCATGAGTTAGGATTGGAATCCTGGTGCCGAAAATACCGAATCCATGCTTTGGGAATTGTTGTTCTATATGTAATAAAACATTTACGGCCTTGCTTGGCAGGTGTTTTCATAGAGGTTGTTTGACCTGCGTCCCTCGGTCAGCGAAAATAGATTTATCAGAAATTTGACTATGTCTTTTTCAGATACGGGTCGTACCTAATAAGCATGTAAAATTGGCGAATTGCCCAAATCGAGATCCATTGCCATGAAGCAGGGGGAGAGCCACTAATGCGAAGCCGCAGAAAGGTGCTTTCTTGGACGTCGTCGAGATGGTGGAATGGTGAGGAGCAAAATTAGAATTATACACCTTTACCGAAAAGAGCTCACCGATCCGTCCTCTAATTGGATTCTGAGACTTCTGCCGTCGTCTTAACGAAATGAGCACAGAATAACTCCGTGACCGGTGAACGCCATCCCTTCCTTTATGGAACATCAAGAAATCCCTCATTCGACGGATAGGTAGGCACGCCTACTAGGTTGGGTATGTATTGAACCATGGTAATAGAAGTGATGGTCACGTTCCTTTGATGCTGCTCAACCGAACTACGGATTAGAGCCCCATCATGGGTCTGTCCGCTCGGTCTGTGTGTTCGGTCTGTGGGCAACCGGTTAAGGGGCCACACGGTCAACAGTGCTTTTCCCCCCCCCCAAGCAGAATGGGGGCTTTTTTTTTTTTTTTTTTTTCATGGATGGGGTCCGTGGCCTTCTCCACAATCACCCCGTCGCTAAAAATGGCGGCGGGAAGATCCTGATCATCAAAGCACGAAATAGGCGACGAGGTTGCCATGGATCCATGCGTGTCCCTTGCTCTAGTGTACAGTAACTTCACTGGAGGTCAGAGATGAATAATGAGGATAATAAGACAAATCGCTGATACGATACGTAATGTAACGACGTCTTGCGAGTTACTTGGTACATACCTTAGGTTCCCCCTTCACGAAAGCCGCAATAACGAAGTCTAGGATGGCCGCCAATAGTGTATTATATTATAAGTTTTATTATATTCCAAAGGTAAAATCATAGACGGAGTTTGGATGCCATTCACCGAGTGGTACGGCCCAGGGTGTTAATCTAAGAGTTTAGATCCCAACCAAGCCCGAAACTTCTAGGCTGAATAGTAGAACCATCAACGCGGCCATCCAGTATTCGAGTAGTAATAAGGAAAATAAGGCCATATCGTAACAGACAATATAGACATGATGACAATGGAGTTGGAGCCCAAGGTGCGCAATGTGGATAGCCCGACCAAAAAGGGCTGTCGGCTACATTGTACCGTAGGGACAGTACGTGCCAAACCTAGTTTGATAGAGATGTTATACAGCCGGCGCACTCGCGTCTTGTTCGTCGAGAAGAGACTGGCATGATTTGAGATGCTGGTCAACTACAGGCGAGTCCCGGTTCAAGATTGTTGGATATCCGGTATAGTCAGGGTATCATTCCGGCGAACATGCTTGCAAGACACGCCATGCCCAAAGTTCATTAGATTTTCGAGACTCCGTGGTTGCGTGCTTTCGACGGCATGGTTGATGGCACGCTAGAAATGAAACGGACGATGGACGGAGCGCGGAGTACGTACAGCTCTGGCAGCCTTATCGACGATCATGCCAGTAGAAGGTGTGGGATTCATACCTAGAAGACAGAAAAGAGAAGAGTAATTTAAAGAACAAAAAAAAAGTTCATGACAACACCGTATGGAGTTAAGGATATTATTATGGACCTGGAACTAGCCGGCGCAAGGTTTTAGAGAGACTTATGTAGGCTTATCCCTGAGATGACTAGCATAGTCACAGCTTAGTGCCCCAGGGTTCGTCCCAAAGCGTTCGGTTGCATTCGCATGTAAAGCATCATCCCCACGCCGTGAAGAATGTGCATCTTTTAGGAGACTACTGTAGAAAGAGTACCTTAGGTAGGCAATCAGCAATATCATGGATTAGAAAAACTCCCGGCGAGAGTCCCACGATCCCGTAGGTTATGGCTCACAAAAAGCAATAGTCAGGCCACACATACGAGAAACAAATATACAACCGGCTTCTGAACGACGTGTACATCATCATCTATAATATAATCTACCTATATAATTATTGACGATGAGCTATCTATATAGTACCGCGCTACGTGGGGCTCGGGGCCTCGGGTTTCCCCCATCCCACTACGACCATCCTGATGATGATTTCGATTGTCGTTGCTCGCCCGTGGTTGAGATGCAACGCATGGTTGCAGTATACTACGGCGATGATTGGGCGTACCCTGGAGTATGGCATCATGTATGTAGGTCATACAGGAAGGCGTTGCACCGTCCTTCCGCGGCAGATACATTGGCATAGGGGGATCAAGATTCAACGAAACGAGAGATCTACGAGTGCATGCACATTGGTAATAGTGAGAGCAGATGGATCTGTAATGACATTTCAATAAGGTACATGACGCTGACCGAATCCGGATTGCGCCCAGAGCAGGCCGGGAACCGTGCTAGGAACAAGGCCCGATATTGCATGCCGATACGGTAAATCAGGTCATTGGCCAATGGCTCGAGATCGTCCTAGGTTACCCTAACCTCATTCTTCTCTGAAAACTCCGGTTAACAACTCGCCATAATTCTCGTCAGGGACCTCGCCAGGAGAACTGTCGTGCGACGTTGTGCTATGCTACGCCTCCTCTCTTCGCTTACATGGTATAAACCCTTTTTTTTGGGGGGGGTGTCGTCGACTGGGGAAATCCGCCCCTCTCTCGTTTTTTTTCCTATTTGCGATTCTGTCGTGTCGCGTCGGTTCTGTGCAACGGCGGGCGAGAGCATCATCGGGGGGTGTCATATCGTTTTCTGTGTCCCTGTAATGCTACTTACACAGCGTACAAGTTGGGGAACCTTGGCGAAACCGACTTTGCGCATATTTGTTATTATTGTCGGCCGACAGATCGAAATGGCATCTATCACAATCATGCTGCAAATGCGGAAACCAGGATTGTGGGCAATGACAGTCACTGAACCCTGTCGGGCAGTCTTCAATCGGCAGGTCGTTGTTCGGAGCTGCAGGCTGCATTAAATCTTGCAAATCTAACTAGGTAAATAATTTGTTGCAGCGGGAAAGGAGCAATAACCCCTCGCAGAATGACAACCAAGCCTCATATTCCCATGGTTTCCAATGCCTGACTTGCCTTTGCGGCGAGGGCCATGCATCTTTATCACCTGTTCCTGGCGGCAGGATTTTTTTTCTCTCTCTCTTTCCGTACCTTGCTAGTCAGGGGGTACAACAAAGTATGTGTTGAGTATATCGTGATGAATGGGTATCATCGATATCATCGTCAAGGGGGGGTAACTAGAAGCGGCGTGCAGACAATAGCAATATGGTCGCAGTTACAGAATAGGTCGCTTGATGAGACAGCCTCGGCAGTTTTTTACTATATTCCTTACTATACGCACACGGGAAATATGTGCGATATGAGTGGCCAACGAGACCTGAAGTGAGGAGCCCTAGCCGCACTTCGAAATTTAAGCATGCCCTATACGGCTATGCGTAAGTCATTTGTACGGGGCTTTGATATCGAGCTCCCACAACCTTACATAATGGATCTGTGGGGGTTGACATATAAGTACCACCGACGACGAGCACGTATGCAGGTATCATAGTCCGAACCAACGTACAGAAATTCGAGAGTGTAACTTCAACACACGGGGGACCGGACCAACCCGGTACTTCTTCCTAGTAGATCGTTATTATAGCAACGCGCACACACGCAGAGTTGAGTTGCTTCTGCATGGGGCCAACCATTCTACGACTTCTGGAAAAAAAAAAGCGCCTTGAATGGAATTTTCCAGATCCTCGAGAATTAAGTGATGCATCAAATCCAACCCAAAATCTCTCAAGGCCCTATGTACGCACAGGTACGGTTCGGACCCAGTGTTTCTACACGTCCACGTAGACGCATTTCTTTAACGATTTCTCTAATAACACGCAGCTTAAGGCAAGGATTCCCATTCGATTTTTTTTAGGTTCAATAATACGTATTTTAATATGTATTTTCCTAAAGCCGATAGGGAAAACAGCAGTCAAGCTCGTATGCGCGCGTTACAATCAAGGACAGACGGAACCGATGAAGCTCTCCCAAAGGATGGTCTTCTCGAGAGAGCCTTACGAACTAACATGTTGGGTATCTCGCAATCTCGCGCAGTAACTGGCAGACTTTCCCGTCCGTTGAAGATTGGGGGCCGTACATACCTATTGCTTGAAGGCTCTGGTCTTCCGCTCACGCGGCTAACCATAGCCCTATCCTAGCGACTAAACACGGGATCATTGGTATACATCCATATCCAAGGGGGCCAAATTCCGTCCATTCAGCAGGTCAGGAATTCCTGCTTCATCATTAGGAATCACTGGGGACTTCGTAATAATGCAAAGACCATGAAAGTGGCCATGCTGCCATCGTGGAGGCTACGAATCAGCGCTAAGGTCACTAGCAGGAAGCTGGAGCAACGTCTAACCAATGCCAAGAGCGAGATCGTTCGAAACCGTGTTTATGAAGATCGATTCCCGCTCCACAACAGCGCATATCAAGTTTGATTCGCTTGAGGCCTAGGATCTCTTGTCGGTTCGCCGGCTCCAGTGACTTGTAATCTGTAGGGTCCAGCAGCAGCTTCTGGCCAGTTATAGACGCGAACCTAACGAGATGAAGGTCATACGCGCTGGATGCATTTAATCACCAAGATCTGATTGAGCGGTACCTTCATAGCTATGTGTCAAGTTCAGGCACCGTATAAGCGAACTTCGGAGTTGACTTGCATTGTTTCTATTCCTGTATAATCAGGTCATTTATCTTCCAGATGCCATACGCACATACGTAAAGCCATTCATGTTCTTTGGATGTAGGCGTCTCTCTGCACGCAAGATACGGAATGGGATGGATGTGTGCCTCAATATTCATTTCATGATGTCGGGTGGGTTCAGGTTCAATGTTGTACGTTGTACGTTGTACCCGTCCAAGTCCTGGGATGTACCATCCAAGTATTCCGAGAGAGTCCGCGTTCTAGGTATACATGTAGGTAGGTACTACTCTAGGCGCATCTGGGCAGCCTGGATATCCGCTGCAAGTTGCTCCGCTTAGGTGCTTAATTAGTTGCTTAGAGAGCTGTGAATAGTTGAATTTAGTGCGGTTAGAAATTTGCTACTTGAGCTAACGCGGTTGAGCTTCAGTACCAATCTACACACCCCCGTGCCCTGTAACGGCCCCGACCCCACCAACCCACCAAATTGCCCACCAATTGCCCACTACTTGTGGTACCTACAACCCACTGCGCCACCATTTCCCTTTGGAACCTTAGCTACTTACATGTACGCTGGGATGTCCTGTAGCTCCAGCTTCTCTCCAGCATGTCGAGGATGTCGTGGTATTAGTCGAGGTACGGTAGTGTAGGTAATTAGATGTCAAGTTAGTTAGTACAAGTTAGGGATCTTGAAAAAGAACCCCCTCCCCCCTCCCCGTTCCCACACCCTACCCCGACTAGCCAAATCTAGTACGTACACCCCGACCCCAACCCCCAAACCGGACGTTTCTTAGTAGCAGCCGCTTCTCCAACTGGTCCAAACTCGAAAAAAAGAGGTGCCACCAAAACCAACAATTTTTTCTCTCTCTTTTTTTCATCTCTTCTCAAAGTTTACCTAAGTAGGTAATCAATCTATTCTCCATCTTGTTTTCCTCTTTCTATATCCAACTTGTATAACATGGTACCGTCTCACTGTCTTCAATCCAGTTAAAGAAGTGTTTTTTATCGGTTTGGGCAAATTAAAGAATAAACATCATACCATGCCTATTTCCTCTCTCGGTCTATCTTCCTCGTCCTCGGTTGTATTTCCATTCCCACCTAATTCTGATAGGTAACTCGGGGACCGTTCTACTATGTCACATTGATGGACTTTTCCCCCTTCTCTCTATCTTCCCTGAAGTACCTAGCCAGGCTAGGTAACATTCTATGGTTGATTCGGCATTCACGTCCCTTTTTGATATTGATACAGTGCTATTTTGTTATTCGTTTTTATCGATTTTATTTCCCCGTTTTACCCTTTTAGTTCGTTCTTTAATAATGCTACTGGTTGTCCCTGTGTCTCGAGTATATGCACCTCGGACCCAAAGTATTATACGCTTGTCTTCTTTTTTACAAGGTACCTATTCCATTCATCGTCAAGCTGCAGAACGGGTCGATCTAAGCACTACTCTACTTTCCCCTACCCCTACTTATGTAGGAACCGGTACCTCTCTACCTGGGTTTACCTATACTACTGCCACTACTAATACTACTACCTACATACGTACCTACATTGCATTCGAACGCCCCTACTACTTATCTTCTTAGCCATACCATACTAACCCCATAATTACGTCCCATTGCATCGTCCATCGTTTACGTAGCTATGTAGGGGAAATAAGGTAGGTAGATGTCAGGTATGTTTTATCGACCGTTGGTTAATGGGGTCATATGGGTCCATCTGCCTATATATCCTTGCCTCCTCTCCCGGGTCTGGCCCGTTGGCCTCATGCTTTGACGACCTCTCCTATGTCCTCTCGAAGCCCATTGATCATCATAATGGCTTCTTTTCTTTAGGGGTTTCCTTTTAGTCTGTTGTGTATTATATTGTGTTCCCGGCCCGTTGCCTCTCTCGGCTTGAATTCGCCTCGATCCGAAAAAGTTCGAGGTGCTCTCTCTCGTCGGTGGATAGGACAAACTCTCGTTTCGAGGTTCTTAGTTCGGGGATTCCTTCTTTCTGTTGTCGTTCTGCTGCAGTACATTCATCTGATCTTCCACGCCCCCCCTTCTGGGAACTGCCAATAGTTGCCACCGTTGCATGGTCTCGGTTTCGTCTATTGTTCCTAATTCCATTATCCATTAATCACAGACGCAAGAGAGGAGAAAAAAAAGGACTTGCTCTGATTCATACCTCCTTTCGTTTCCGCGCGTGACCATCGTGTCTAAACCTCAGATACAACTACCCGTCGAATATTTAAAAAGGCAAGCATCACTCCCCTTTCATCAAAATCTCCCCCGGCTACCCACGCCTTCTCCGCTCCCGTTTCCCTGTTGTCCGTTGCAACCTCGCCTCATTAGTCGCCTGGGGTTGCCCTTTGGAGGGGCGTGTACTTTCCGCGGTTGTGCACGGAGGACCCTGCGGCTCTTACAACAATAGACTACATCCTGGTCAGGGCTCTCCGCAGAATTTATTACCATCTTGCTCACGCTTTCCCTTCCCCGGTGAAACAGCACAGCTGACCCATATAGTCTTTTTAGTCCATAGATTAGACTTTGGAGGGCTGTCAATATCTCTTTGAAGATCACTCAGACGACCGGCTCGTACACACATACATATCCAGCACGCCTCAAGAAGATTCTGGCTGAGAACAGGATCAAGCTTGAAATTGACACTTATAGAACTCTTGACAATTCGGTAATTAGTCCGTCTGGGTCCTAAGTTTCTGTCCTTGAAGAGAAATATCTACGATGGGCATCACTACTCTACTCTCGGCTCCCTCTCACCCGAGCCTCGACTTCCTGTCATCGCCAAGTTTCTGGTGGTGTACGTTCTGGACTTTGTGGTGAGTTGCTAATATTTGTTCTTTTCATTGATCTTTTCACTCGATCTCTTATTGAGTGAGAACCACCGTTAAGCATTAGACATCTAACTTCCCGTCAGGCTACATCGCTACTTCCGTTTAATCGTACATTGTTTTAGTCACTGGTTTTACAAGTCGAAGCCCATCCCCAGCAAGCCTACGTTTACTTCTGACGATGTAACGGTCATCATTCCCACTATTCACAATGCCTTTGAGGAGCTTCGTTCCTCTTTAGAGAGCATTTTGGCTTGTCGACCATACGAATTGATTCTTGTGACGACGGTTGACAAGCATGTAGCTCTAGAGAAGCTTGTGAAGACTCTATCAACCCCGAATATTCGTGTGTTGTTTACTCCTATTGCAAACAAGCGATTACAAGTTTGCGAGGCCCTCCCTAAGGTGAAGACTGCAATCACCATTATGGCTGACGATGATGTTACCTGGCCGTCGACTCTCATCCCTTGGATCCTAGCTCCTTTCGAGGATCCAAAGATCGGAGGTGTTGGGACTTGCCAGCGTGTACGCCGAGAGCCAGATGGATCCTTGTCTACGCACATTTTCAACTGGCTTGGAGCAGCCTACATCGAGCGCCGTAATTTCGAAATCTCGGCCACCCATAACGTTGACGGGGGAACTTCTTGTATGTCCGGTCGTACTGGAGCATACCGATCAGAAATCCTCTCAAGCCACGACTTTCTGGAGGGATTTAAGACGGAACGGTGGCGTGATTTTATCCTGAATGCCGACGATGACAACTTTGTGACCCGCTGGCTGGTCAGCCATCAATGGAAGACGTGGATTCAATACGAGCGAGAATGTGAAATCGAAACTACTCTCGAGAACGGCCTCAAGTTTCTCTACCAGTGCTCGAGATGGGCTCGTAGTAACTGGAGAAGCAACTGGACAAGCTTGGTCCGAGAGAGATACGTGATTACGTAAGTTGCTGACTCTGTTCTACCCTGTTCTCCCCTGTTCTCCCCTGCTCCCTGCTTCCCTGCCTTTCTGTGCCCCCTCGTTACCTCTCATACAACTCAACTACGCCAAACAGGGTCGACCTATTGTAACTAATTGTGAGCCCTTGCTATAGTCAGCAGCCATGGAGCACCTATGCTCTCCATATTGCAACCTTTACTTCTCTAGCTTTCGTTGTGGACCCTCTCCTGCTCCTTTCACTCTGGTGGGGTACCGAGGGATGGGACTTGGAGGCTCGCCAACGTTGGTTCTGGGCTCAGCTTATCTTCATGTTCGCCTTTACCAAGGTCGTGAAGTTAATTGGGCTCTTTCGACGAAACCCCAGTGATATTGTTTTCCTGCCGGTTTCTATTGTCTTCGGTTACTTCCATGGGCTTATCAAACTATACGCGTTGCTAACCTTGAACATGGTAAGGAAAATCCTATGCGCAGGTCCCCGAAACCTCGAGTTCCCTGTTAACATTGCATAGACTTCCTGGGGCAGTCGACCTGACGGTGATGCTAACGATGCTCTGCGAATGGCTCGCCGTCCCAGAAGAAGCGACAGCATTGCGACGCCTTCGCCTCGGCCGGACGATCTCGATCGTGTGATTAACGGCCGTCTACGAAACGGCCACACGGTATTGACCGAGAAAGATGCGCTCCTCGATTATGAAAGAGATATTTCGTCCATCACTGTAGTCGCGTGATCGTCGTAGTCGCGCGTTTGGGGGG